>CM026196.1:1725385-1982265 GCA_014825925.1 Bombus breviceps | reverse complement strand
CGGGACGACGCGGGACGACGCGGGACGACGCGGGACGACGCGGGACGCCGTGGGACGTCGCGGGACGTCGCGGGACGCCGCAGGACGACGCGGGACGCCGCGGGACGCGTGCGTTGTAGTCTTAATTAATCGTAAGGTAGATACCTATGTTAAGTGCATTGTTAGCTCATTCTGTACAACGATACTTATCCACCTTGGAACGAAAAAAGAAAAATCTCGTCTCTCTCCCCTTGCTTACCGCACTGGAGAAATTGTACTCGCGATTTATCGGTTCGCGATCACTCAGTTCTTTCAAACTGTCGCGTGGCGTACCCGCCCGCGCGTATTCCGGGTGCGTGCGGGTCAACGTGCACTAGATAACTCTTTGGATTCGTAAGACGCCCCAAGGACACCTCTGTCTTAGTGACTGCTCGACGACTGCTCGACGTTTGCATCGGATCACGGGAGTTGTCGTCGCGCCGGCGATGCTTGCGAATCTGTTGGCGATTCAGTCGTGGATCTGCAATCCTGTCCGATTGGTACTTCGGTACTCGGTCAGGGACCTGCAACTTCACGTCCTCCGTAATCCTGTTCTGGCCCGCGGGGGTGGGCCCCACTGTTCAGTTGGGGCCATGCCTTTGTAATCCTGTTCAGCGGCCCCTCCCCGGGTTCCACTTATTCAGTTGGAGTGTGTTAAGTTGCCGGCCTATGTGCTGGTTCCACGGCTGGATCGCCAATGGATCACTGGCATCATCGGTCGACGCCATCGACCGCGACTCGTGTAAGTTTCGAACGGCGAAACAGAAATCGAGTTACGGTCAATTCTTGGGCTTTCCGCTGATCCTTAGGGTTATCCGGTGCACGGGGGTACGTCGCGTAGGTTTGTTAGTTCTTTCGAGAGATCGCGATCTCGTTCGTTCCGGGCGCGCCGCGATTTTTCTTTTATCGTCTCATTGTTCCGGTTTCTTCTTTTTCCCATTTTTCAGGGAAGCTTATTGTGTTCATGAGTTTCTTTTCGATACCTTCAAAAGTTCAGTGTCGCGAAAATAAAATGTTAAACAGTTTAGTACAACGACTCGTATGCCCCTTTTGCAAGACACGAAATTGTATATACAGTGTCAGTAGCTACATTTTCTTTCCCTCGTTCCAAATTGGATAATTGTGTCTTTGATACCGAATGCTGCCTGTAGGGTTGCGAATTATTGTACGATATTTGTACTGATCGATGTAATTGTTGTGTGGGAGATAGGTGTTGCGTTATGTATGTTGTTTTACATTTGTAAAGATTCATGTAAACGCTGCGTTGGAGATATGTGTTTCGCAGTTTGGCTACGAAACAACTATCTCTTTATGCAGGCCCATGATCACGTAGAGTCAAAACTCGACATTCTTGCCAATAGGTTGAATGTCGAGATCGATGTGCAATGTTAAATAACTCATGGGCGGGTCTCGTGCGTAGTCACCTCCTCGTGGTGAGACCTGGTAATTGGCATCGTTTTCTAAAAATTAATCAGTTGATTAATCTTTGGAAAACGATACCAAGCCAAGAACTACGCTAATACAGTCCCGTTTAGATCACCAAAAGTCACGGACTAAGTCATAGAATTTTGAATGATCTAGACTGGATTGCAATGTGGGACACTGTGAGACACCGTCCACTTTCATGTTTCATTATCTTCAACTTTTCAAATAGTCAGCAATCACTCATCGTGTTTTATTCTGCCATTTCTACCAACGGTTTCTGCCTGATGTTTCTCTATTTCAATAATTTATCAATTTTCCTAACTTAATTATAAGCATATACCATTATTCAATAATTAATTATTAAATATATAAATCTAATATGTTCTTACACGTACTAATTTGTTTTACTTTCAAATATAGGATCATGTTATAGTAATAAAAATTTTAGAATTGATAGAAATAGCGATAATAAATTGTTTTCAATTAAAGAAATTTTTCTTTTCATGATAGTTCTGATATTAATTCTCAAAGACCATTGTAAATTGCTAACATTTTTGTCACGTTTTTCTATTTATTACAATGTTCGAATCATTGAAATATTTTTATTAATAATTGTATGAATAATTAAGTAATATACCGTAATGATATTCTTACTAATACAATATTTTGTTTAATAGTAGCAGCTACACTCATGTAATATAAAAGCTTTTCATTAAGAACATAATCTTATTCGTAATTGTTACTGAATATTGTCTTAAATATGTTTTCTATTTCTCAGTTTCATCAATTTGACTGTTTGAATGCAATAAATTTGCGCGCGCTCGTATATACGAAAATCGAGCGTTCCTATTGACTGAATATATTGCGAAGTCAAATGGAGCGTGCCTATTGGCGCAGAATATTGTCAAATGAAATTGAGCGTTCCTATTGGCGCAATATATTGTGACGTCATATCGAGCGCTCCTATTGGTTCGGAATATTGGAAGTCGTAGTTACCGGGCCGGAGGTGACATACTCCTGAAAATCGTGGAGCGAAAATTCATCTCGTTGAAAGTTATCCCCTGCTGTTAGTACCTTCATTTCGACTTTCTCAACGATTCTACACTTTTATCTGGTTCATTCAAATAGTACGTTCGTATTTAATTGGTTATTGGTTATAATCTTAGTAAAATTAAATAGTATCCCGAAATTTTCTTTTACTTTTATCATTGACTGCGTATTTGGCAAGTTACAATTATTGATCGTTCACATTACCGATTTTTGAGGTAGAATTTGGGTTCTATTATTACTTTATTTCACTATAATTGGTTTCATTGTTGTAAATTATTGGTTTATTATACATTTATTCTTGACTGTATTTCTGATGGTTAAAGTTATCAATAATTCACATTACACCAGCCTTTACTATAATTTGTTCTGTTATTGCAAATTATTGGTTTTGTCGTACATTTATTTGAAATTGTTGGTTTTCTTTTTTGTAGGTTATTGGCTGCTCACATGACTGAAAGAATAGGGGTTCACGTCACAGACGCCATAAGCGATTAACAATCGATAATTCGAACTGAAACAAGATGGACGTCATAGATGATTACTAATAAATCGAGTCCTTGATTTCTCATGCAGATTTGGTAATGATTGATGTATTATAACAAAGCAGACGTACGTACACGACTATTTTCTCTTTTTATTGGATCAATAGCAATCGATATTTGCTACATAATTGTTATACAGCTTACAATTGGCATATAATAACATCATTTTATAAATAGTTGCATAATTTGTTGAAAATATTAATATGAAAGAAAAAGAGGTTAAGGAAATCACATTTGAAACTGTTCACTTATAAAAATATTTCGGTTATATAGATTATCGTCAATAATCGGATATACTATTAAGTAATTAATTAATGTTTTTATATTAATCTATAGCAAATTATGCAAATCATTTAATTGTTATTAGAATACAAAAAGAAATTATTATATTTTTGTATATTGAAATGAGAAAATATTAATATAATATAATATAATATAATAATATAAATTATAATGAAAAAAATTTTTATAATTATTAGATTTTAACACAATTTCAGTTTTTATTGTTATTAATATTTCAAGTTTGAATAGAGTTTTATTTTTCATTATCTTAGACTTCTTTTACAATGAACGATATATTTTTAAGAACAAATCATAATATTTCATACGTTTTGTTTTAGTTCTTCATAATTTCTACTTTTTCCTTTGGGAAGGACGCAGTGATGCTTCAAAACTAAGCATGTAAGAATCTTTCATATTGTACTCCAATTAATTTTATTCCTTGTATTTTGCTTTAATTATTTAAAATAAAAAAACAAGTCTGATTTTATACTTTAATATCAGAGTTTCAGTTGTTATAGTAATTAGAGTTCACTAACAATTTAACTTTTTTATTATTATTAAAGTTTAAGGTTTTTATAGAATTCCATATTACGTTATTTAAAATTTTTTACTGTATCATTACTTAATTTTCAAAATAAATTATTTACGCATGTATTATTTATATATCTATAAGAAGACATATGTTTTGTTAAAGGTTTATTACTCCTTCCTCTTCTTCCTGTTTCCTGAAAAGGACTTACCTGGTGCTTCAAAAGCCAAGAATGTAATATGTAAATTTAATTCTATTGCTTATATTTCAATTTACTACTCCTAATTGTCATTAAAATTTTAATAGAGATTAATAGACATTAATCATCCACTGCTTTAAATTTTCCAATTAATTAACGTCATATTTAAGAGCAAATTATAATATTCCATGCATTATTACAGTTTTTTCCATGATGGGATTGCATGACTTCTCCTTGATCACGGTCTTCACGACGACTTTCCCTGGGCTACCATAGTATCGATGATTACGTTTCTCGCATCTTATCGTGAATCGTATGCATTTTTGTCCCTCTGATCACTTAATCATGTCGTAAAACGAAAGGTCCGAATCGACACGGGTAACTGGTTGTACTACGTAAAATTTTTTGCGAGCACAGTGACCGCGGGTATTTATTATACCCGTGAGTACTAAAATTTTCTTTTCCTATGTATTATTTATTAGTTTAGGATAGGTCTTTTTGCACATCGCGTTTTTGTTTATGTTAATAATATGATACTGAGAAATTTTATATTAACAATATTAATAATGCTACTAACTGATAAAAACGATATTATATTAACAATTAATTTGAATATTTATGATTGAAGATATACATGTATGTTCACTATAATCACTTTTAAAGTTGAAGTGTATTAAAAATGTATATGTACAGAGAGTGGCAATGATTTAATTAAATATTTCGTAGTGATGAAGTCGGATGCCCTCCGACTTCGTTGCATTAAAAATTGCAATTATTATATATTTAATAATAACGATAATAAGTTATTCTCTAATGGCACTATTACGATGGATTTAATTGTTTACCATTCATTTTTTAATTTGAGTATTAATTTAAAATACACATATAGGGATAGTAAAGTTCAGTCCTGTCCTACAAATATGCATGGAATTTTATATGCAAGAAGAAATTTCGCAACAGGTAAATTTTGGAATCAAAGCAACAAGTTTTGAATACTGTTTTTGTACTTTCAAAAATGTGCTTTGACGAAGGGATTGCCTGAGGTTGTTTGCAATAATATCTAACTTTGAGTCAATCATTAAATAAATTTCTTATTCATTGTCAATCTATCTCTTTTGTAATGGAATTTTAATAGTTTATTATTTGAATCATTATATTGCATTGATCTTATTTATGTTTGTTTCCTATAAATAAATTCAATATTAGTATTTCGGTAAATTATAAAATTAATAACCTAGATTATACAGTGATAGTAATAGAGATAATGTTCGAAAATGCAAAATGAAGGAAAGATTAGTCCGTGAGATGCAAACTAGATGCACTATTACGTTTTTTAGTTAGAATTTTCAGGTTTAATCCCTTCCGTATTCAATGCCAGGATCTCACTCACGTGCTTAGGTGTTACTTGGGTGAGAGACAGGCAATGAATACGATGACCATTGATTTTATAATAATTTGTAAGCGACTGACAATGAGTTAGCGTGTCGTGCACAACGTACTTTCCACATAGTGGGTGTGGTTAGGCTGTGGAATTGCGTCGTTTAGTATTTATTCCATTTACTATAAATCTAAATAATAAAAAATAAATTGAAACAAATATCATTTCAATCACAACCTGTAAAAACAAAGGTTCGTTATCGAATACAGGAAATCAGAGATATAGTTTCATTAATTTTATTGTCAAATTATAACAAGTGGTACCATCTACAATTTCTTTGAAAGATAAACACACTCTGAATTATGAATATTTGTGATTAAAATTGAAATCAACTTTTATCACATTGTATGCAATGGTCACTAGCCTTCGTTAGTTGATTTCAAGAAAACGATGCATAATATTATAGTGTGAATGCTGTATGTTAAGCTCGGGTGTCGGAGGCGTCCCGGAACGTCCTCTCTAGTGTAGGACCTTCGCGCCCGAGTGTTTTTGTGAGAACCGCGGAGCGAGTGTGTTGGTGTGCTTGTTTTGCCATTTTTTAAATATACCGCTAGGTAGGATAGGTAGTATATTTTTTGGCGTGTCTGTTAATTATAAGTAGTAGTTAATTATAAGTAGGGCCCGGCAGTCTCTGGTCGGGTAGGCGCGCCTTCGTGTGACCAACTTGTTTCTGGAAACCGGACTTGAAAAATCACCGGTGAAACTGGTACGAGTAAAGCAGGCTCTCGTCTCTGGTTTTGGCCATCCTGACAATCACGGGTGTATCTAAAATATTGGATTTTCTCAATATTAGACTCAATACAACTGATATTATTTACAATTTAACTAAATGTTCAAATAAGCCAAGGATTCAGTTCAACAACAAAAATTTTGATCGAATGTTCAATAACAAAAATAAAAAAAACAAAAATCAATAACATTATGATTATGATTATGATTAATTAATGCTAGCTGCATCCTGTGAGTTACCAGTCAGACTGTAATGACATGACAGACCATTCTCGATCTCGTACCTGAATAAATTTCACTTTTTTTAGATCACATTATTACCACACTGGGTGTATGTGAAAACACTATGCTAGATGTATGGTGATAGTGCTAATGATCCTCACGGATCGGTATACTCATATCGTCATTGTCACTGTCATTGTCATCACTGCAGACATCCAACTCAACAAGAATGCAATTCTCTGGCATTTTTCTCAATTTATCATGACTGTATTTATATGATCGTTTACCACCTAATGTTTTTAAAATATACCTATCACCTTCTAAAATCTTTGCTATTACAAATGGACCCTTAAATTTTGGATTTAATTTAGTTTGATTTTTTTCCTCATTTTTATGTAACACAAAATCACCAAGATTAAATCTAAACTACTTTAGTTTTTAGTTTTGTCAAATCTATCTTTATCATATTTAGCACTAATTTCTATATTATTTCTTGCCTGCTGTCGTACATCGGAGATATCTACTTCTCTTTCTTTGATATTATCGGGTAGCAAAAAACTATAAGGTCTTGCTGTTCTACTGATCAATAATTCTAATGGACTCAATTTAGTCATACGATTGGTGGTGCAATTTAAACCCAAGAGCATCAGTCAGGATAGAAATTACCTTTTCATGTTTATCTGAATTGAATAGTTTCCTTCTTTTGTTTCTTCTGTATTTTGCAAAGCACGTTATGGAAAGGAAAAACGAAACTGTGGGGTGCCGGGATTTGAACCTGGGTCCTGACCGTTTGTAACCAAAGACGCTAACCACTGCGCTGCCGTCGTGCGGTCCTAATTGCTGTCGAGTGCCGGTATATGTCGAAGCTGTGTGAGTCATCGGTGCAGGTCAAGAATTCAAGGGTTGTATTTTGCCCGGATTGGGGCGAACTTCTCCATTATGAATTATATATCCAAGATAAAGTACCGATACTTTTAGAAAGGGACAATTAGAGAAATTGAAAGAAAACCCGGCTTTTATGAGGGTATTTAATACAATGTATAATCTTTCTAGAGTTTGGTCTATCGAGTCGGCAATAATCAAAACATCGTCCAAATAAACAAACAACGTACGAATGATAAGGCCTGAAGAACGGATGGTGCATTTTTCAACCCAAACGACATCGTTATATAGTCGTATTGTCCATCGAGGGTAACAAATGCTGTATACTTAGTAGAATTAAGATGAATAGGGATTTGGTGAAACCCGCTGACCATGTCTAGGCTTATAAAATATCTCGCTTTTGCAATCTCGCGATTTGATTCGCAATAAGAGGTAGAGGATACCGATCCGCGACTATATTTTTATTTAACTCTCGAAAATCTACACATAACCTATCTGAGCTGTCATTCTTCTTCACGAGTAACATAGAGGTCGCGAATGGTGAATTACTAGGCCTTATGATTTTTGCTATAATTAATTCACGTACTATTCTTCGCTCTTCCTTGCTAAGTCTACAAGGACTTCTTCGTACAGTGACGTTAGGATCAATTAACCGTTATTTCTAATTGGGCCGTATTTATGCGAGTACGTGGGAAACCCGTAATGAATTTTCCAATTACCAATTACAACCAATTACATCAGCGTCGACTTAATTAATATCGACATCGTTTTCAGCGGTTATATTACAGAAATTAATTATTATTGTTTTACAGATAGCGAGGCTATTTTGCGTAATATATACGTCAAAACCTTGGCTTGAAATTTCACGACCAATCATGATACATTTTAAATAATTATCAACAAGGACATGGAAAATTATCTCCAATGTAAAACCATTAATACATACAACTGACAAAATTTGTGATGTACATTTTATACAGGCATTTCCTATTCCTCGCATTACCACTACAGGGTGGTTAGTAACTGCAGGTACAAGCGGAAAGGCGGTGATTCTACGCGAAAAAAGAAGTCGAAAATATGGAATAAAAATTTTTGTTTTTTTTTCAGCAATTTTTGTAATAATAAACTTTATGATTACTTCATATTATTTCATTACGTATTCCTAATTTTCCGTTACGGCAAAAATAAATTTAAACTGCGATAATATCCACTTTATAACGAGACGCTATAAAGTGCACGCGTACCGAGCAAAAATTCAAAGTCGATTTTCTCGAAAACAAAGCCTCAAACGAAAAATTTTTATTCTATATTTTCGACTTCTTTTTTCGCGTAGAATCACCCCCTTTCCGCTTATACCACCAGTTACCAACCATCCTGTATATATTGGTATTTTAATTTAATTATGTTTAAAAACTTATATTATTGAATTTGAATTAATTTAATAGATAATTTTAAAAGTTATAGTANAAATTATATTATTAGTAGTTATAGTAATAGTATTTTATAAATGTTAAAAATGAATATTTATATTAATATAAATTTTGTATATACAGGTTGGTTGGTAACTGGTGGTACAAGCGGAAAGGGGTGATTCTACGCGAAAAAAGAAGTCGAAAATATAGAATAATCTACAATGAGATCCGTTATAACGAGGCGCGATAAAGTGGACGCGTACCGAGCGAAAATTCAAAGTCGATTTTCTCGAAAACAAAGCCTCAAACGAAAAATTTTTATTCTATATTTCGAACTTCTTTTTTCGCGTAGAATCACCCCCTTTCCGCTTGTACCACCAGTTACCAACCACCCTGTATATCAGTCATTCTTTTGCCAGAAAATTTCAAGGCTACGAATTCTTTAATTAGCGAACACTTGGCTCCAGAATCGAAGTAAAATGGAAACGACTTACCTGTATGACTTAGTGTACAAGTTTCCATCACGAGTCGACTGGACGTTCGTTGCTGGAATTATATTTTCTTTTCCGCAATAACGGACAATTAATCGGGAGATGGTCCTCCGCATGACACGTGAAATAACACGATGCGTCTAGCTTCTTTTTTTCTGGCTTTTGCAAATTATGCCGCTTATTAAACTTTATTCTTTTACGACACTGTGAGATCTTGTGTCCGAAGACGCCGCAATAGAAACACTTAATCTGGGAGCGAGATGGATTGCGCCGCTTAACTTCAGGGCTCTCTATTAAAGTATTTGACGAAGGCACCGACCGCGAGTAACAGAAATCTTTCATTTCATTTTGAAATTGATCTTCAGTCTTGATATCCCTTGTAAGCGCAATTTGTTCTACGCGCTCATCTTCTGAAATTAGTCGAGCGAGAACACAAGCGTTGATTATTTCATCCATAGACAAATTTTGCCACCTTGTCTTCAGGATGCAATGGAGACGAAGACCGAAAGATCCCGTGTTTTCGTCCTTCAGTGGTTTCTCATTCATTATCTTCATTAATGCCCACGTTGCTGTCTCGTTTCCACCAAAACGTATAGTGAAAAGTTCTTTAAATCTTGGCCAGGTAATATCCAATTCATCGACCATTACTTTCTTAAGCCACTCCGCTGCTGAACCTTCCAAAGCACGAGTTAAAACAAAGTATAACGCGCCGTCTTGTAAGGGATGTTCCTCCATAAGCTGATCGGCAGCTGCGCACCATATAGCTGGATCAGCCCCCGGGATCTCAGGATTAAAACGCGGTAACCATATATTTTTGGGTTCCGGAGTTGAGTTTAGCATGAACGACTGAATTAACTCGCGTAAAATAGTTACAGACTCTTCCACTGTTACAAATGATCTCATTTGTGGTGTCGAGATAGCATTGGGGTTAGGAACGTCTGACAAATCTTCGTTTGAACTTGCCATTTTTTAGTATACCATATAGATGATAGTTAATGGTATAAATACGATTATTACAGAATTTGTATACAATAATAATAAATAAAATGCGTTTTCTTCCAAAGTCTATGTCGAACTCAACTTGTTCACAATTCAAGTGTAACTGAACTTACACACAAATCAAGTGTAACTGAACTTATGCACAAATCAAATGTAACTGAACTTACTACGAACTATCGACTCTGACTGCCGTCTAAGAACTGACTGCCGTCTAAGGATACGAAATGATCGGATCCGTCGAGGAAAGCCTTCGTTCGGAAAGTGAGGGAAATGGACGTTGCTGTTAATTGGTTACTTTCTATGTGGGTACTTGAAGAAGGATGCTAACCGCCCTTGAGACAAAGCTGCTAACGGGAAGCGTGGAATGTGAGAAAAGCAGATTTCCTTTACCTTTCCTTAGTAGGAATAGATTTGGGGACTGTTAAGACAAAGATTATTTGAAGGACCTTAATTAACTAAATCCTAAGATTTATAGCAGATCCTTAGGCTAGCAGAAAATATACTGTGAAGACGTATCGACATCTGGCAATCATCTTCTTCGAAGAATAGGGTCTTTGTGCAGTAAGCCACGGGACAGAAACCTTTGGAAAGTTTACTGTCATTATAGCTATTTCCTTTTAAGGAGAGCTATACTATTACTCCATATCTTTGTTAGACAAAACGTTCATCCCGTGACTGCGGCTACGTTTACTGACCAGTCGTGTTACTTCGAGCCCAAGGTCATGATAGGATATAATCGGATTAAATCATAAACAGCTACTTTTAAGTTTTATTACTTACAGATATAAAATACAAGAGTTAACAACCACCAAAACCCATTTAGTTTTCCAATTACTTGACATAACGGTTCAAATCCGCAGACTAAAAGGACCTTTAGACCCTTTAGATTTAAGCATAAGATTCAACTAAAGTCAAACATACTATAAACTCTCATAATCCAAGTTACAGTAGCACGCCAAAATAATTTTTTTATAATTCTCAATGAAAATTGATTGTAAAAAGTCTACTAAAAAAAAAAATTTTTTATTATTTAAGTACAGCTAGTCTGAAGTATTGGGCATCTTCCCAAAAATTCCAAAAGGCCCCGAAGTCCTTTCGTCTCCAACATATAAATTTGTAACAGCGGCAATAATTGTTTTATTCGATTGTTAAAAGGTATCATTAAGAAAAATTCAGGTTGGCGCGCAACCTGTTCACTGTTTTAACACTATTTTGCGACAAATGTAAGACCAATTACATTCGACTATCCGTAAGTATTTACTGCTCTACCTTATCCATGTCACGTAAAATTTATGATAAAAAAGGAATAACTTAACTTGACCATGTTTTCATAATTTTGTAAGCTTTTATTCAGGAAAATGATTAAGTATGATATAATTGCAATGAAATTCAAATTACGGCAAAATTGTACACAAGATTATACTCAAGAATAAAAAGACTCTTCTTTGTCGAATGCTTGCAGTTGTAGTTGTAGTATGTTGCGTTTGTAGGTGTTGAGGGGCAAGGGGCTAATCCTAATTGCCCTTCGTAATGGGGAAACTGTAATGTGCAAAGGCTTAAGTCAAAACCTAACGGTTCGTTGTCAACTAGTATGTCACAAAGGATATAACCTAATAAACACGATGATGGAACCCCACTGGGGGTAACCATCCACGTGCTATATTTTGTTCACTAAGTTAAAATATTTTACCAAATGTCCTACTGGACAAATTGTAAAATTTTAAAATAAAATAAAAAAGAAAAAAAGAAGTAGTATGGAATGACGTGGATTTGGGTACGGTCGTTGTCATATTTACATGGTGTGCTACTAAAATTTCCCTCTCCACTGTACTACAGGTAACATTGGTGAGTCAAGCACTGCGTTTATGCCAGGCCATTTGAAGCACTGAGTTATGGGCAATTATTACACCAACCTATGATAATATACGTTCAGCAACCTTCTACGTGTGTAGCATAAATTTTGTACACGATACTCAAACCACAAAGAACATAACCTAACAAACACGAAGATGGTACCCACCCACCATGAAAATCAAAGAGCTAAAAAATTCTACCAAATGTCCAAATTGAATTGTGAATGTAAAGAATTAAATAAAAAAAAAAAAAAAAAGATACTCGAAAATAAGATCAAAATGCTATCCCATTTATTTATTTCTATTGAATGAAAAATAATGGAAAGTTGTTAGAAAAGGCAGCGAGGGGTAGACTGACACGAAATGAGGTTTAAAGTGAACTTTACAAATAATTTATTTTACACAACTTACATAAATATAGCACAATGATTGATCGAGGTAACGTGATGGTATTCGACACGAATACACTTCGCGTTGATTCCTTTTTATCGAAGATGGCGAAACAGGGAATCACCGCGACCAGGTGACGATTATTTTCAATTTTGAAATCGAAAAACCAGTCACGTGATTCGTTTCAGTGAATGTCGTTAGTCGTCGATCGTTCGAACGACCGATCGATCTCTCAAAAGATCTTCGTCTTCTAACAATATGCGCACACCGTGGAATTAAGAGGGAAGAAGAAGAAGAAGAAGAAGAAGTAAAATAAAGTGAATGGCGGAAGGGACAAGACGAAACCTATACGGGGGCAACAAATACAATGAGGTGGAAGATCTCAGCAGCAGTCCTGTGGTATCGATGGTTGTCGTGTTAAAACGAATCGCGACGAGTCGTCGTAAACAAAATAAAAAATGAAGAAAGAAAGAAAAGAAAACACACTAGTAATGCCATGTTTCTGATGGAGGCACTCGTCCTTGCTCAGTAATCCGTTGCATCGGGACCTAAAAATTCAGACAGACAAGATTATTAACGTCCTATAATTATTCTATGCTTTGGTTAAAACAAAAAGGAAAAAAAATAATATAAAGAACTTGGAACTCTGCCGCGCTACGATTTTTGTAGAGAATTTTTTTTTTTTTCTAATAATTATTCTAGTTATTTTTTACGTAGAAAGGATTCAGCGTCGTTGAATTCCATGAAATAATTGATTCTCATTATAGTTTATAATTCGTTCAAAATTTGCTGGCTGCTCAACATACAATTGAAAAATAGTCGTCTACTTTTTTTTTTTTTTTTTTTTTTTTAATTAGAAACTACTAACCATAGAGTGGGGAAAATTGAGAAAATGTTGAGTAACCAGTTAAGATTTAACAGACTGTAATAGTTACAATTTCAGCAATATAATAAAATGACAATAGCAATAGTTGTGATTACAGTAAAATGCTAATTGAAAGCAACGAATGACACTAATTATTACTTGTTCAAAGTATGGATTATTTGCGTAAGTAGCTCTCTATTAACGATCGACCGATTATTATCGATCATCGAGGCGTTAATTTACTTACGACTCGTTCTCACTCTGCATTTGATAAATCCAAACAATCGTATCGATTCGATAAATCGCGATATAATCGTCGCGCTTCGAATTGATGGCACAATATACAAGAGAACAAATGCATCGTGCATGCATGGCGTGCGTATTCAGGGGCTGTCTTGAATTAGAACGTTTTAAAGCAGCGTTTTTCGTAATTTTTTTACGAGGGAAAGAAAGAAATGAAGTTATTGAATTTTGTGCTGTGGTTTTTTATACATTTAGCGAATACAAAAAAATTTTTTTAAGTAAAAAAAAAAGATTGTAACAGATTTCTCAGCCTATTTCGTGGTTTGCAGCTTTCAATCGGCGTGAAAGAAACAAAAAATCGAAAAAGGATTAAATTATTATACAGGGTGGTTGGTAACTGGTGGTACAAACGGAAAGGGGGCGATTCTACGTGAAAAAAGAAGTCGAAAATATGGAATAAAAATTTTTCGTTTGAGGCTTTGTTTTCGAGAAAATCGACTTTGAATTTTGGCTCGGTACGCGTGCACTTTATCGCGTCTCGTTATAGCGGATCTCACTGTAGATTATTCTATATTTTCGACTTCTTTTTTCGCGTAGAATCATCCCTTTCCGCTTGTACCACCAGTTACCAACCAACCTGTATATACAAAATTTATATTAATATAAATATTCATTTTTAATATTTATAAAATATTATTACTATAACTACTAATAATATAATTTTACTATAATTTCTAAAATTATCTATTAAATTAATTCAAATTCAATAATATAAGTTTTTAAAGATAATTAAATTAAAATACCAATATATACAGGGTGGTTGGTAACTGATGGTAAAAGCGGAAAGGGGGTGATTCTACGCGAAAAAAGAAGTCGAAAATATAGAATAAAAATTTTTCGTTTGAGGCTTTGTTTTCGAGAAAATCGACTTTGAATTTTGGCTCGGTACGCGTGCACTTTATCGCGTCTCGTTATAAAGTGGATATTATCGCAGTTTAAGTTCGTTTTTGCCGTAACGGAAAATTAGGAATACATAATGAAATAATATGAAGTAATCATAAAGTTTATTATTACAAAAATTGCTGAAAAAAAAGAACGAAAAATTTTTATTCTATATTTTCGACTTCTTTTTTCGCGTAGAATCATACCCTTTCCGCTTGTACCACCAGTTAACAACCATCCTGTATATCTTTCTTCTGGATGAACTAAACAACGGCAGAAAAAATGTGAAATTAAAAGTTTTGACGGGTTTTAAAAAAAATGTGTTTTAAAAAAAAACAATATGAACTTTAAGGTGCTATAACAATTATTTAAGTAAACTTTTTTCTGCCTTTGTTTAGTTCACCCAGAAGGAAAATATATAATAATTTAATCCTTGGTTTTTTGTTTCACTTAAGAATTACGAGGTGCATATTTCCTGCCGATTGAAAACTGCAGCCCATGGAAATAGGCTTAGAAATCTGTTACAATTTATTTTTTTACTTTAAAGAAAATTTCTTTGTATTCGTTATATATATATATATATATAAAACTATGCTTCACAATTTAATAACTTCATTTCTTTCTTTCCCTTGTAAAAAAAATCACAAGAAACGGCTGTTTTAGAACATTCTAATTCAGGGCACCCCCTTCAGGATTATTAAAACAGGAAAACGACTCGCGTTACTCACAGGATACGATCGATCACACAATCAAGCATGCATAAAATATTTTTATTCGCAACATAATGCAGTTGTGGGTCGAATCATGAGGCAATCCTGCGTGAAATCACACTCTGCAAAGATTACTAATGTAAATCACATCGTCTTCCTTTTGGCAATCGTTCTTTTGCACTCTGAAATGAAACACTGACAATGAATTTTGTGTGCTTATCTTAATGTTTTCTCTATAGAAAAATACTGCGAGAACAGCTTTGTAGATAATGATTTATCGCTGGTCTCGGTCTTTATAGATCATTGATACCCACCGATGGTAAAAAAGAACGAAGAAGACGGAGCAATGGAAAAGTGCTGCCAACTAGCTTGCAAAAGGATAACAGAAAAACGATAAAAACAAGACATAGGAAGCGTTAATATCGATCCAGGAGAGAAGACAAACTAGAATCGCATCGTTTGGACCAGAGGCGGCTGGTTAGTGACAAACCTCAGCAAAGAGCAAACAAAGAGAAAAATAAATAAAAAGAAAACTCCGAGTCACGGCTGACAAGATCGATTCGTTCGCGGAGTGAAGAAAATTGACAAGGAAATAAACAAATAAAAAAATTAATAAATAAAAACAATTACACCCGTGTACAAGATCGGTGACCGTTCGACAGCAAACGAAACACACGAGTAGAATAGAAAAAGAAGAAGAAACAAAGACAAAAAAAAAGTAGAAAAAAACACTAGAACGATAGAAGAGAATATAAACAAAAAAAAAAATAAAATAAAATAAACAAAATATACAAAAAAAATCAGGAAGAAAATGCGAATAGATAAATATATGCAAACGATATGTACCGATAGAAAAAAAAACCACGTAGCCTGTAGCCCCCCGGGCATAGTCAGCCCAGTCTTGCGAATCTAGAGAAAAGTTGCGCGAGGCTCGTCCGTGGACCGGTTGCTCGCGGCCAAACGCGGCCTCATTCTGCCCCGGGCCATCAGCAATGGTCACTTTTTAGGTTAGCTTGGAAGGGCGAGGAATTTGGACAGGATGACACCATCGAGTTGGTCTGTTTGTTCGTTCGCAACGTCTGTGGCACGCTTTTCGTACTTTTAATCCGTGGACAAAGCACGTTCACCTTGTACGACCATAACGGCCTTCTACTTTCCAGGACCTTGAAAGCCAACGATGGCACCACGTCGTGATCCAACGACGGTGCCGAAGGTTTGGGAGTTTTCCAAGCTTGATAATACGGGTCTTCCTTGCAGGAAATTCGATCTTGTCGACCTTGACGAAACACGTCGCCATTTTGGTCCGGTAACCTTGAATTGTCCGCGTCGTGAAGTCTTTTCCACGATTGTTCGCAGATCGGTGAATATTCTGGAGATGTCACGCCGCTAGAGTAATTGGAACAATAATTCTCGTCGTAATTGAAGGGGTTGCTCTTCAGAGGTAGGCTAAGGTATCCTTCAGTCGAAGAAGATTCATTGGTTTTCTCTGTGTCTTCTAGAAGGATCGAGTCGTCGTTTAGAAGCCTGAACAACCTCGAGTGAGTTTGAGTCCTCTGATACTTTCTCATGTTCTTCGACGACGTGCATTCTGAATCTGTATCCACTTCAGAGATCATGCGACTCATGTCCGAAGTGACACCACTATCCTCGTCGTCCGTCTCTTCTCGAGAATTCTGCACGCTCAGCAGATGCTTCGACTCTTTGCTTCTTTTCTCTTCAATACTCACCTCGTCTTTGCCTTTTTTCAACAGGTCGCTGTTTCCTTCACACTTATCCACTCGTTTCATCTTTGAGTCTGTATTTTGGAACTTGTCAGAAGGCTCCTTGTTATGTTGCGAAGAATCCTCTGCCAAGTTAAATTCAGAGACGATCACTTCAGGTTTCAGGATGTTTCTGTTGAAGTCGCGCGTCTCTGAACCAATGTCCTTCGCTGTCGCAACGTCAGTGCAATTACTTTCTTTATTCTCTCTGTTCACAGAATCATCGTTATTTTTCATATTCGCGCGTTCTTCCTGACCCTTGTTCGTCCTATCTTCTTCCTTTTTCACGCTCGTCTTTCTCCTAATCGTGAACTCTGTCTCCACAGTCTCCTCGCAATTGATTTTACCAAACCTGGTAGGAATCTTCCTCAAAGTAAAATTCACATGGGGTACCACAGGATCTTCGTCCTCTTTCACCTTACTTTCCGTCGCTTCCTCCTTCGTCCTTTCATTAGAATGATCCCTGCCCTGTTGTTTACTGTCGAAACTCTTCTTTTTAACTACAAAATCCACAGTAGTGTCATTCTTCACTACAAAATCCGCGGAAACCTCATTAGCCTTCTCCATCTGACTTTTACCGTCTTGAACCTTCGACTTTCTGCTTTCTTCCTTGCTATAACCTCTCTCAGGCTTGATCGTGCTGTCTCCAACTATCACTGTGGTCACATCTTCGTTATTTTCAGATACAGAAAATTTAAATCTCAATGGCAGACTCACGCTGACTGTTGGCGCGTCAGTATCATCAGGAGGATCGTCAATGGCTTCAAAAGGCGTCTCGTTCCAGTCTTTCACACTTCTAGGCTCTCGGGGTCTAGGACTCTCGGAATCTGGACGCTCGACGTCCTCGTAAATCACGCTCAGTTGATGAGGAAACGTGCTGGTCTGCGTTTTCTCCACGTTGTCCTCCACTTGTTGCTCAACATCTGTTCCAGAATCGATATTGTTCTTACAGGATGATTCAGAATTTTCGTCCTCGTTGCAAGATTCTTTGCTCGAGCTATTTTTAGTCGAATTCCTCTCATCGTTTTCTAACCTGTCATGAGCATTCAGTCCCGTAGAATACGCTAAATAAGAATCAGAGTCGTCGCTATCGGAAGAAGAATCATCAGAATCATTGCTACCTTTAGACGATTCGATGATGGACTCGTTGTCAGATTGTGATTCTGTGTCAGTGGAGTCGCTGGAGTCACTCGTGTCGATGTAGGTATAGTTTGGAACATTGACATTGAGACTCCCATTGGGGCAAGGCTTCGTCTCTGGTCTGTTAGAATTCTTGTCATCCTCGTCTACTTCTGACACGATTATCTCACCAGGAATCTCCTCTTCGTCAGTGATATTCATCGCAGTAGTACAGTCACTGTCCTTGCTATTGTTGCTCGCAGTTCGTGACACGCTGTTCACCTTCTCCCATTGCAGAAGACCATTTGTACTATCATCGTTCTCCTTGGTAATTTTACTTTCTAGTGCCTTATTTCCTCCATTATTTTCCTGAATATTCTCTGCAATATCTGCAATATCTGTAATATTCGTTGAGTGAATTTTTGCTACTATCACATTGCCACAGACTTGTTCACAATTGTTATTACAATTGTTATTGTTCTGTGGAGCAACTGGTACTATGTGAGGTGGATAAACACCAGAATATGCGTTTTTATTATTCATCGGATCATACTGTGGATAAGATGGATAAAGTGGGTAATTTTGATTGTAAATAGGAAAGTATACGTAGGCAGTGTTATCAGGATGATAAGGGTAAGATTCGTTCGCGACACCAGGATATGGAAGAGGGTAGTAACCCCACCAACCACTGTCGGGGGTCCAAAATGGAGGTGGACAAGGAGAGAGGAAGACGCCCTGCTGATTGCCCGGCACGTTATTCTCTGTTTGGCAGTGGTAATCTGCTTGACGATTTTCTTGCGTGGCTACAACAAACAGCACAATGCATTCAGACAAGAAGTTCAACTGTTCCTATTGGGGTGTGATGTGGTCTTGCGTTTCTCCCTTTTCTATTTTTGCTTCTCTGCTTTTATCCCTTCTTTTCACCCGCACACTTCCCTTTCTCTTATATTACACGTGATATTCTTTCTTTTTCATATTAGGCGATGGAAGAACAAGCGATAGATATTTATTTCATGTTCTGTTTAAGCCTAAGACTCATTTCAAATTCATAATCTCGTTATTACAAATATCATGGAATATTGTTAATTCTGATAAGAAATGACTTGGTAGTTGAAAAAACGTTACCAGCTAAAGGCTACAGGAAAATTCAAAAGATAAAAGATTAGATAAGAAATGCAATTCTTTGAATACACAAGATGTTTGGCGAATTAATTATCAAAGAAGCAGTGTCTTATGCGCAACATGTATACGACAACTTGTACTGTTATTTACCAAAAAGAATATATTTTATTAGCAGAACAATTGTTTTTAAAAAACATCTGTGTGTATTTAAATTTCACTAACGTCAGTATTCATCGGATATCTAGGAATTTTTATTTTTTCTAGGCAAAAATGTTCCACGCCAATATGTTGAAATATTGGGTTGGCAACAGTGGTCGCGGACTTTGCCAATACCATCTAATGACAAAGTCCGCAATCACTTAGTTGCCAACCTAATATTACAGAAAACAAAATAAATGTCTACCGCAAACGATCCTCCGTTGGGTGTGAAAAATCGACGAACAAGCGAAATGCCACGAGATGCCACGATTTTTACGGCGAGGATAAGCAACGAGTGTAGTCGCGAACGGCTACGAAAGAATGAGAGAGAGAGAGAGAGAGAAAGAGAGAGAGAAAAAAACGAGACGTGTGATCCTGTGTTCAAAGGAAACGGTCGAAAATTGTGAACGCAAAACCAGCTCGTCGATGATCTTCGACGGGACACAAGCGATCATTACGTTCGAGTAGGAAGAACATGCTCGTACGATATTCTGGACAGATGGATCGTAAGTGTCCAAAATAATCGTAGTACGGTTTTACATGCAAATCGATCACTTGCAATCGTATTAAAATCCCAGCGATAATTAAACACGTGTGAAATCAATTAATAAGAACATGCAACATTCCCGGTTAAATTACCCAAAATCCATATATCGTAGCTTGCCATACTTTCTCGTGTATTCATTTCTAAACGAGCAACGGCTATTTCAACGTTGACGAATCGACACGTTTGTTACGACGATGATCGAACGATTTTACAAAGCAACATAGTTTACCACGATACTACTCGATCGATGGAAATAGACGAATAATTCACCTACCATGCACTGTATATGTACAATATATCGAGTGACTGGTGTTTTAAAAGACCATCTCAACAGCAATCATAAGTTTTCATTTGGCGAAAAATAAGTTCGTTATATTGATCGTTGCTCGATGATCGGTGTGTCAATCGTTAAAATACACAGGAACGTCCAGAATGGGCATTGCGTGACAATTTTTCTAATGTGACTTCTGTTGCAATGAGTTTGTCGGGAGAGAAAAGAAATTATTTGAACGAAACTTGAATGGAACTGGGTGAGGGCTTAATCGAGCTGAACGATACCAAGGAATTTTCGTTATTCCTGTGAACACAGGATTCGGGAATGTTCTAGCGACGGCACGCAATCGTTACTTCAAGTTTTAATCATCCATTAGAATAGTAAAGACGCTTGTCATTGAACATTAATGTACAAGGGTCAATAGAAGCTTGTTGCGATTATTAATTCATCATGGACGAGTAGCGTGTTCCTGCATGAATTATGAACATGTTGTACGCGTTTCCTTTCTTCTTCTTTTCATACAGAAGGATGACAGATTTTTTACGCTTGTTGATCGCGACGATAAATTTTCGCCGATCGACACTCACCGACGCTCTCCGGCGCTGTCATCGCTTGTAATATCCTGAACGATCTGGAGGGAATCGCGCTGCCCATGTATTTCTTTGGCTCTGGAACCTGTTGCTCGCTTGGTGGTAAGTTCGCTTGCGTTTCTTCTGCAAATATTATATTTGCTATATACATTTTTTAGGATTAATGAAAAGTTAACCTTGCTTCAAAGTAACGGAGAGCTAATCAAAGAAAAATGACTAACAAGTTTACTTACCAAACGTTTTTGAATTCCTGTTCTGCTTCTTGTTTATGGCGGATGGTGGCCGTGACGCTGCAACGTACGATTTTATTTTATAATTTTATAAGTAGAATCTCTTATACGTAGAATTTTGTTGTACTATCAGTACATTCGTTGCATACACACGATATGTATTTTACAGATACTAATAGTACAGAGTTGTACCTTTATGATCGATGGATTCCATGGAAAAGTGGTAAAACAAGATGGACCCATAGGAAACGATATATATATATATATAAAATTGATATTTATCTATAGAATTTTGTTAGAAATTTCCAAGCTTCCATATCATTATAGTAATAAATTTAATGTTTAGAAGGATACAAAATTTCCTACTGACATTTCATTTTATCTACAATTTTGTCAAAGTCATGTTTTAACTATTTGTATCACTTTCTCTCTCAGCCTGTCAATCGATTGAAACGTAAAAAACTTACTCGTGTTCACAGCAGGAGCATCACCGGACTCAGTCATAGTTTGTAGGAAGCGGAAAGCTCGAGAGGGTATAGCACCACCACGATATCTTGGATCTTCCTCGTGATGAAGGGAAGATTCATTGTCGACTATAGAAAGAAGAACACGTAGCAATAACAGAATAATCAAACAATAAAAAAAAACTGATCATTTTGGTAAGATACGATCTTTACTTTGTTCCTTGAATTTATTCATCAGAATCCTATCGTCCTCTGACAATTGAAGTTTACGCATCTGTTCAGTGTCCACGTCGTTCGTTGAATCCGTGTCTGTGATCTTCTGAAGAACTCTGAACGATCGAGATTGAAGTGGACCAGAATCCGATTGCTGAACTTGCACAGGTATAATACGTTGCGCCATCCTAATAGTAATAATACAACAATTAATTCAAATTTATATTTTGACTAAGATATAAATTTATAATAGCTTATTATTAGATTATGAATTTTTATAAATTCTTACAATATTATTCAATGTTTATAATATTTCTTCTACTTACAAGTCTACTTATAAGATAATTGTCACACTTCTGAGAATAAACTTACACTTTCTGGTTCTGATTCTCAGCATTAGACGCGTTATTCCTAAGAATCGGTTGCGAGTACGAGGTATTCGAAGTAGCTACACCAGCAGGCTTCTTATCACTTCCCTCAATCATAATTGGTACAATGTACGCGCCACCTGTCGATTGTTGAGGCATCTGATTCTGGGTCTGATTCTGAACTTGATTCTGCATCTGATTCTGAACTTGATTCTGAACTTGATTCTGCACCTGGTTCTGAATCTGATTCTGAGTCGGTTGTCCCCAGCGCTGCTGATGATGCGGACTTGCTTGCTTGAATTGATGGTGACCAGGTTCTGGTTTTACGTCGAACACAGAAGGCCTATCCTCAATCTGGAGACAAACGATTATTGTATGTTAATACACTATGGTTTCCATACTTCATTTTACAATTCTTTCTTCTCTAATTATTCTTTAAACTCAAAGTTTTAAGCAATTCGAGGGTCGAAAGGTCTGTTGCAACAAGGATGCAGCTCCACTTTCTAATAATTTGAAGAAACCAACAAGAACCAATTGAAAATCGAATCATCTTGAAAATGTGTGAAATAAATTCATGGTTAACTAATATCAATAATAATAAATTTTTGTACTTTCGAATGTGAAACCTACGCCTCTCTTTTTCTTCCAATAAACGTGACAAATATTAGAGCTGCCTTTTTGTTATTGCGTGTTCTTCTACTCTATTTTTCTATTCTAACAACTCTTTTACTTGCATTTCGCAAATAAAATAACAGAAATAATTTTGTAAGTAACTCAAACGTTAAATCTTTAGCAACTAAGAAACAGTACAGTCCAACTAAAGATCTGATTCATTCATTGAAGTTATCAAACGAATGGATTTGACGTGAGTTACAGTAGTCAACAAGATCATGAAACTACTTTCGAACATTTGCCTCGCATGATAATATACACTTACGCGAATTGGTATCATGCGTTCTTGCGTCTGCGTTGGATGAACCTGTTGCGTTGCAGAAGGACTAGAGAACGGACGTTTCTGTTGTTGATTGAATTGCTGAGGCTGCTGGTATTGGTATTGTTGCGGTTGCTGTATTTGCGATGGTCTTTGTTGTGTTGGTTGAAGCGGCTGAGACTGTGGTCTCTGTTGAATCGATTGCTGTCTTTGTTGAGTTTGTTGCCATTGTGGTGATTGTTGCTGTGTTTGCTGAATCGAAGGCGTGTAAACCGGTGGTGACGTTGGACTATCCGGCGAAGACGATGACGTGCTCTGCTGTTTGTTCACACTCGAACGTTTCGCCCACTCTGGTAATTCTTCCTGTGGCTTGTTCTTATTCTGCAGCCACGGAGTTGGCGCCTTTGTCAAAGTCACTTGAGTCGGAGTGCTCGGACTCTCGGGTATGTTCGGCTGAACTGCGATCGTGGGGATTACTTTGGTCTCTACTTTGGTCACGTGTTTCGGTGATTCTGGTTGCTTCTCTGGAGCTGAAATGACAGAATTATGGCATTCAATTTTTTCCATTGTCCGGTTATATTAGATTTTTGCTCGATGATAATGGTATAGTGGTACAAAAGTCAACAGAAGATTTGGATCGGGAGAGACACATATTGTTGTGCCTTGGAATACCAAAGGTAAACGAACTCCGGACAAAACATTATCGTCATTATTTGTAATTGTAAACCGGAGTTCGAACCTTTTACCACCGGTCGATACAAGTAGACGGACGTGCCCTCCAGGACAGTCGGTATAGCGAATCATACAGTGGCTGACGAAAGTATTCGAACGCTTACACTTACAAATTTCAATTAATAAAATGAGGTCTACAAAACTAATTTGTTAAAACAATTTGGTATCTATAGTGACGGGAAAGTGTCAAGATTACATTAATAAAATTTGAAAACCATTCAATAATATAGATAGGAATTATGATACTTTTATTAGAAACATTCGTGATGAGTGTCTCAGAAAATTATTCGAACGCTGTAACACTGTCGATAGTTTTTCATCTTCCTTTGCAGCGAATGTAAACATCATTGCTAAATGAAAATATTGGTACGTTCACTTGATGTTAGGATGTCGTTTCAGTAACAGTAACGCAAAAGTGTGCACAATAGCATTTAAAATGAATACCAAAAACTGTGAAACAAAATAGTGTGAAAGAGAAATAATATCCGATTACATGAGGACGGCAGATCGTATAACGAGATTACCAGAATTGTCAACAGAAGTAAGTCCACGATACATTATATGATAAAAAAGTCAAAGAACGAGGGAACACTTGTAAACAAAGGTCGATAAGGTCGACCAAAGAAATTGACTGGAAGAGAGGAGAAAGTTACCATTCGCGAATTAAAAAGAATCCTACCACATCCGCTCCTTAACTCGCAAGTATGGTAGCTGATATGTTTCATAAAGAAGTTCACCCGGAATTATATCGACGAATCTTAAGAAACAATGATATTCATGGCATACCGCGAAACAAGCCATATATTAATGCGGCAAATCATAAAAAAGATTGACATTTGAAAAAACCTATATTAATAAAGATAATTCTTTTTGGGACAAAGTCATCTTTTCGGACGAGTCAAAGTTTAACATTTTTGGCTCGGATGGTCGAAATTATGTGTGGAGAAAACCAAATACGAAATTGGAAATTCGACGTTTACATGAAACAGTGAAACACGGAGGTGGATCGGTCATGGTGTGAGTGTGCATGGCTGCCGGTGGCACCGGAAATTTGATATTTATTGATGGAATACCTGATAAGTATGATTATTCGAATATTTAAAAAAATAACCTTAAAGAAAGTGCTCGTAAATTAGGATTATTGGAAGATTTCCACTTCCAACAAGATAATGATCCTAAGCATACTGCTAGAATTGTGAAATAATGGATCGTATATAACACACCACACATGCTAATTACTCCACCGCAAAGTCCAGACATAAATCCGATTGAAAATTTATGGGCTGAAGTCGGAAAGAGATTAAATAAATTTCAGATAATCTGAAAGCAAGTATTGAAAGATAAAATTATAGAAATATGGAACTCCGTTGAGTGTAGTTTTACAAAATCATTGGTTTACAGTATGGAATGTTGATTGAGACACGCTATAGCTGCTAAAGGTGGTTCAATAAAATATTAATATTAAATAATTTAATATATGTAGCGTTTAAATACTTTTGTCAGTCATTTACAATGCGTGTTTCTAGTAAATGTATCAACTCCTAGCTACGTTGTTGAACCCTTCTCAAATTTTACTGACATAATCATAAGACTTCCATCTTCCTATTGACATCTGCTTGTCTAAGCAAATTACTTTAATGTACATTAGTTCGGCCATTCAAGTTTGCTTATGTAAGCGTTCGAATACTTTCGTGAGCCACTGTATTTGTGAGTTTTAATTATTAGAAAGTTCTATAGCGGTCCAGAAACATCATAGAAGAAGACTTGGCTTCTTGCAAATAGATTTAAAATACTGGAGAAATTTAAACTTCGTAATTCGTATGCACAATCTCTAAAAAATCTATTAAGAAATATTTACCAGGTGGACATAAGTGGATTTGGAGAGATTTTTTTTTAATAAACTGCTTTCATCCAATCCACATGACTGAGTAAAAACAAACATCATCAGTATTCTGTTCGAGGTCAAGTGTTTAGCGACTATCATTGTAATTATTATTATATCTGAAAGTATTTCATTTGTTTTCTAAAAGTTCTATTTCTTTTTCATCATTTTCTCAACTACGCTTTTACATTTTTATCATCAAGTATACTTACTAGTAGGTTGAATCTTATTGGCAGGAGGTGTAGATGGTGTTCTATTGACAGACGGTTGAACCGGAATATTGGTCGGAAAGACAGGAATCGCCACTTGCGGCTGAACAAACAGATTAGTCCCCGTGTTTTGTGCTGGTGTCGGCTTCGGTTCAAGGGCCGATTTTGGCGGACCCTCGATTCCCTCGTCGTTCGCATTTTTCGCCACTCTGCGTGCCATTCGTGGGCTTCGAATTTGAGAAAGGTCCAATTTTCCACCCATTCCCGGTGTATACGTGAATGGCTTCTTATCCTTGGTCAACATTGCGTTCTGAATGGCCGCTGGTGGTTCGTAAACATCGTTGTTAGCCATCTGCGGCCTTCTTGTCACCGGTGCCTACGAATCAACGTATCCCTTAGCATCTTTATGATCGTTAAATGTTAATTACACAGTCGCATTAAATGACATTAATATAGAAGCCTCGCGTTTCGGCAAGTGGCAAATTTTTCAAATTTGTCACCTTCAAAAATAAGAATATAGTGAGAATAGTATATTAAGTTGATTTTGAAGGTATCAAATTTGTCAATTGCAGAGTCGAAGATGTTATGCTTTATACAAGGCTATTCTTCTTCGTCTTTTTCTTTTGTCACGTGCTTAAATTATTTTTAAATATACTGGAACAAAGAACTCTACATGTGGAAAACAAACAGTGAAAGAGAATACACGTGCAACAAAGAGAAGATACAACAACCTTGAGATCTCTTTAATTTTGGACCAACTATAATTCCTCATGAAACATCTTTTATCTTAAATCTACGCTTTCATCGCGTCCTCACATTCTTTCCATAAATTCTCATATATATATATATATATGTATATGCCCTCGTTTTCTTCAAGCTATATGCTTCAACTTGACCCAAGAAATCCTTTCATCTGAACACTCACCATTCTTAGTTACCCAACTGAATAAACTGAAACACAAGCAGAAGGAGAAACACTCTGACACTAAGAAGAATTCTTTTTCAAACAATATTACGAACGATTCACAAATAAAATATTACGCTTGAAGTAGAACAATTGGTCCAATCAACGCACATAATATTTTCCTTTTTGTCCTTCCTTTCGTTTGGGTTAGTTAAAGCTTCCTACGTCATGCCACTAAAATCCACGAGAATCGCTCGCAACGAGCGACAAACGTCGACTGAATACGATCTTCCACTTACCTCGATGGTGTTGATCCTCATGGCCGGCACCTGACCAGGCACTGGAGGTGGCGGTGGCGGTGGAGGAGGCACGGGACAAAGTCCTGCAACGATTAGCGATTTAGTGGAATGCTAACGAGTGGCCAGCTATGCGCATCGTTTTCGCTGCACTTTCACACGTTCTCTATATGCCTCACCGGAAACCCCGTGGCCGACTCTACTCGTCAGATTTACCACCGTCGTAACCTCTGTTTCGTCTCCCAAGAATTCCAGCAGTTTACAGTTTATAGCGGTATTAAAGGTAATTCGTAAAAGTATTGACAAAATTGTTTATATGATAGAAGTTAAAAAACGAAATCAGGCAGATTTACTAGCTAGTTTATAGTGATATAAAACATGGTTATTGTTTACCATCATAGAAGTTGACAGGTTGACCGCGACGGTGGTCATCAGTGACATAGGTTATGAAATTTTTTATTGAGTAGGTAACTAAGTGATTGGGGATGTTATCATTAGATGATAATGACAACATCCGCAATCACGTAGTTCCCAATCTAATGGAACGATCGAAGTAAGATGAATTTCATGAATTAACAAATCTTCAACGATGCGAATGACTTAGATAACATTGTCACAGGGAAAAATATACTGTCGAATTGAGATACCTTCCTTCTTCTCTTCTTTCTTTCCAAAGTCGGTATAAAAAGTGCACAAATGTAATGTAATATTTTGCAAGAATAAAATGTTGTAGTGTAACGTATTTCAATCTGTGGCGACTCCAGCGGTAAAATATATAAAATTCGCGTAGCGGTCGACGCGTTAGATATTGGACAGATTTATTATCGTTGTAACCTCATCTTTGAACTCATCTCTCAGGAATTCGACGAGTTTACAGTTTACAGTGGTATTAAAACGATAGAAGTATTGATAAAATTGTTTATACGATAAAAGTTAAGAAAAATTAATGTTATTTGAGAAAACAGTTACCATTCGTGAGAACTTATTTTTCTATATTTTACAGTTAAATCTGCAAGTGTGAACGAACGAAAGTCTGTTTACAGCGGGAAGTTTGGAATGTAACCTTATATGGGATTAAGTTTCGCCGTGACCAATGTGTGAATCGTAAAATCGTAAAACGGCGATCGTCAGTAAACGGTAAATTCGATCTTTTGTTTAACTTTCGATTCGTAGTCGGCCCTTCTGCGAAAGTGGGCTTGCTGTGGATCTCGAAGATATTGTGGGTTCATTTGGAATTTGTGTATTTAGAGACGTTTTATGTACACACGGGGGGAAGCTGCCGGCTGTTTCTCCTGTTTCCAGAGATACGGAAATCTCGTGTAGCTTACGTGATGCCAAAGTAAACGCTGTTTCTGTGTTGCATAAGAATTTTTTTCAGAGGAAATACTTTTTTAGATATTTAAAATATCAAAAATGTTTACATTTGGAAAAAATTGCATATATATATATGTATGTTTTTTAACTGGTTTTTACAGGAATTCATATTGGGCAAGAAATCTGTAATATTGTTTCATCGATGAACTGTCAGAAATGTTCGTAAACGTTGAAACGACGAATCTAACTAACTGCATAACTCGAACTTTCCGTTTGCTGGTTATCATGAAACAGCAGTTATTATTTGCATACGTCGCATATCTTCGTTGCTACGTTTTACGAGCAACCAATCCCGCGAATTATTTTGCTTGAACGTGGATACACGTACCTGTCACTAGGCCGTCTGAATTCCTGAAACGAGAAACATTTGATCACTTAGGAGGATACAGTCGTCGAAGTATTAACCCTTTGCAATTTGATAATATTTTATCTCATATAAACAATTTATTTTATGAAACAAATTCTATGTACGTATTTTATATAAATTCTTTAATAAAATATTCCTGTATAATTGCAAAGGATTAACGAGATTAAAAATGTTATGGATAACATAGATATTTTAAAATTGCAACATTTCTTCCTATTTTACTTTTAAATTAACGTACGGTATTAAATTATTTCTTAACGATTCCGCAACCGCTTGGTTGTCAACACAATAATACTGAAATTTCATGAAATTTCTAAAGCTGACAGAAACGTCTATTCATCGATTCGTCAACATGTACAGCAATGACAGCCATAAACCTAACCTCCATATCAAGACATCGAAGGCAATTTTATTGTAGTCAAGGCAGTGGAGTTAACTCTTATAGAAAATGGCTGTTCAGTTTTTTGTAAAATCATTAACGTTACGTGTCTGAGCGATAGAATTGTGATAATATATAGAAATAAATAGGTATGACATGCGTGTTGATAAAGTAATGATTAGATATATGTATATATGTTCATTGTACGTGTAATGACTTAATTTAGATGATGAGTATCAGAGATATGTTTATACAAGCAATTAAGACGACAGTGCTACATATTTAGAAGTTGTTTTCAAAGACGATTTCATTTGACATTGACACTCACAAATTAATTCGCGGATCGCAATTAAAGTCAATGCTAGGAATGAGAAGGTTAAAGAATGTATTGAAGCAAAAAATGTTCATGTTGAATAATTTCAATCATCCATAGACAGACATATATTTTTTCTTATACTACATAGTAAAATTCTACTGTTTATATTCAAGTTAATTAATTAATTCTTATTCCAGACTTTAAAAAAATTTAGAAAAATTCTAACACGCTTATCAAACTTTCTACCAACAATTAGTTACAAAATCGTTCACGATGTTAAACATTTGAATTTTTCCCTGAATAAAATAAATCTCTGGGAATAAAATATTTCTTTCGAAATATTTCGATGGTAAAATTTCATTTAGGTAATCGATTCAATATGTCTACGTCAAAATTCACTAAAAATATTTATATTGTAATATGCCATGGAAGATATCAAAAGGTTGAATTCTTGGGAAACTATTAAGCAAACGATCATCAGCGACGATCATCGCGATAATACGTGTAGAGATACGTATATGGGGAATTTCTTTAATGTTAGTTGGATACATTCCTGCGTTATCTGTGGAACGCAGTTACTCGAAACGTTGAGTCATATCGCGCGATATCGGTATTTTGGTTCACCTACGTGCACTACATGACATTCGCGTACACCGAGAGCTGCTGTCAAAACTTGTTTCGATAGCTTTAGGATTGCGTCGGTGGTCGCGTTCCAATTACCGTTTCGAGGGCGCAGTTCAAAGTAACATTGAATGAAAGAGCGTTGTGGTCGCCGATGGAAGCTTGGAAATTTTTTACTTGAACCATCGTCTGGTTGTGAAGTGACTTTCATCAATTTTTTGATAGAATTATCAATTTCATTAATTTTATTAATTTTACTATATTTTTTTTTTATTCGTTCATTGAATTTCACAATTTGTCCAGTTGGACATTTGGTAAAATGTTATATCTTATAAGATAGAAAAAAAAAATAAAAAAAACGAAAATAAATACTATAATATAGCATGTGGATGGTTACCCCCAGCGCGGTTCCATCATCGTGTTTACTAGGTTATATCCTTTGTAATTTTACTATATGTGATTTATTTGATTCCTCGTAACTTTTTTAAAAGTATACTTTTGTTCATTTCTATTTCATTCAATTTCATTCTTCCCATTTCATTCAATTTCATTCTTCCCATTTCATTACCTATAAAATCAAAAAAGAATACAACGAAGGAAAAGAAGTTTGTATTTTTCATTGGAAAAATTGTCGTTTGTTTTGTTCAGTGTATAACGTTGAAAATGACAACGTGAGTTCGCGCTCGCCATCTACATGCAGATGCGCTAGTTACAATAAATAGTAACTAGAAGATGGTTCTAGATACAATCGATAGGTTTAATCGATAGGTTTTTGTTTTACTCTTTAGTCAATCCACGTAAGAAAGTGCAATAAAGGTTGTTCAACTGAGAACGGTGTGATAGATTTATCCGAAAAATAAACTAATAGCTATTGTGATTCTACCTCTAAATAAACAAATAACAACATATAATTTTATTCTTCTTCTCAGCTTTTACAAAATTACCATTTTATTTATTTCCAGTATATACTTTCCACTCCAATTTCAAATATCGGGTTCTTGTTTTAAAAAGCTACTATAAAACGACTTTTTCCAATAGACGAGACTTCGAGTCATCGCGACTATGTTTAACGACTTAAGTCTTTATGAATATTTTCATTATGTAAAGTTTAGCAGAATTCTTATTTTAAGACGCGATTTCTTATTGTTTAAGACACGAAGGAGAATAAATTTCTTGAAGAATATATTTTATCGAGCGAGACAATTGCCGTTTAACTGATTTAGCGAAAGCACTAGGTGACCTGGTAAAGCAAGAAGTTCTAAAATACTCGAATCGAAGCACCTTTCTATTTTCACGTGTGCAAAGTACTCGAGGGCAAGAAGATTTATTTCCTTGGGGACACGGTAGCCGCTGCTGCCGTGTGTTAGCCATCGGTTCAACTGAATTGCTTTTGGAATTATCAAGGAACGAATGAGAAACGGTAACCTAAATATGTATCGTCGCGACCGCAACTTATCTTTTGATGACTCGACTATGTTTCATTGCCTAATCCTTTTAAGGAAATCATCGTGCGTAGGAAGGTTGCTTCGTTTAATTAGTTTGCGAAACCAGTGACCACTCTCTTTAATGTATCCGTTGGCTTATCGTCTGTTATAAATCACGCAAATATCCTAAAAATTATTGCATTTTAATATTTTCTTCAAAATCTTGTTAAATGTTACTTTGCGCACTTTGTGGCTCAAGTTACATATATACACATATAATGTTATTATGTAACAAACATAACTTATATATATATATATATATATATATATACAGGGTGGTTGGTAACTGGTGGTACAAGTGGAAAGGGGGTGATTTTACGCGAAAAAGGAAGTCGAAAATATAGAATAAAAATTTTTCGTTTTTTTTTTCAGCAATTTTTGTAATAATAAACTTTATGATAACTTCATATTATTTCATTATGTATTCCTAATTTTCCCTTACGGCAAAAACAAACTTAAACTGCGATAATATCCACTTTATAACGAGATGCGATAAAGTGCACGCGTACCGAGCCAAAATTCAAAGTCGATTTTCTCGAAAACGAAGCCTCAAACGAAAAATTTTTATTTTATATTTTCGACTTCTTTTTTCGCGTAGAATCCCCCCTTTCCACCAGTTACCAACCATCCTGTATATAAGTGAAAAAGAATGAAATAAAATGGCCTAAGTAGCCATAAAGCTAAGCAACGAGCTATAACATAGAACACTATACCAATTTATATATATATATATTATATAACGTGTATTGCCCAAGAAAAATATAAATTACATATGTGTATTTACAATAAACAATGCATTTCTGTTTGAAAATGGTTTTGGTAAAGGCACCGTTACGCGACGGTACGACGTAGCCATACCATATTTTGTGTTGGGTTTACATTTTTAACATTTGTAATTTAATTTGAGCTGTTCAAAAGTGGTGCTTTTATACGATATTGTGTTTTTTTTCTTCTTCTGCCTTGAAAACTAGGTCGCAAAATAGGACAGATCGGTAGCCTACTTTTAGTTCCTGTGGGGCTAAGTGACTGAGGGAAGGGTGGGGGGCAGGAGGAGTGGAGTGGAGTGGGTAGGGGAATGTCAGTTAGATTTATTTTCAATATTTACACTTATTTTACAGGGAGAAAGATTAGACGCTACTGACGTCTTGCGGTTCTCTCTCTTTTTTTCTTTTTTTATGATTTCGATATCCACCAATACTTTTTTATGTTTTTTCTGTGTTCGTCTTTTGTTTCTTTCTGCGGCAGAGCCATATTGTATCTGCACCTAGTATCTATAGTCTGTCCAATTAAATTTTCTTCGTAAAGTATTGTTTTAATTCCTATTTTTTTTTTACGTGGTAAATTGTTTTTTACGTGGGTATATTGTTTTCATTTTGGAGGTAATTTTTCATCTAGGTATAAGAACACTTCTGGGGGGATATGGCCTGTTTTGAGTGTATTATCGTGGTACTATAACAATTTATTTTTCGTTAAAATTGATAAATGTAATTTGAAATAGAAATAAATTGGTATCGATGCAGATCGATAAATAAGCTTATAATTTTCAGAATGCTCTGATGTTTTATAATCAATTTATAGTAGGCTTGAACCAGGGCCGGCGCTAGGCAGGTTCAGCGCGTTCGCCGGAACCCGGCCCCGCGTTTTGAGGGGCCCCGCGGTCTACGAAAATTACCCAATTAAAGAACACCGATTTTAATTAACTTTTTACAGAATGACGATACTATTAACAGATGTAAGACATTTTTTTTAGTAGCAATGATTCGGTTTAAAAGCCTGAGAAAAATCATGAAAGTCCAGTGTAACTCCATAAAGTCCTCATATCCTTGTTTAAAAAACTGCTTATGAAAAATATATAATATGTAACAGCATTTGTAAATAAATAGTTCCTCGTTGTAGAATTTAAGTGTAGGATTTCAATGTGTATTCAGGACCCGCAAAATTTTTGGACCCGGCCCCTCAAAAAGTCACGCCGGCCCTGGTTTGGACTATTCACGTCTAAATGCAATATTTCATTCTAACACGTTACATTTTTTGCCGCAGAGAATCATAGTCGATATACAGGGTGGTTAGTAACTGGTGGTGCAAGCGGAAAGGGGGTGATTCTACGCGAAAAAAGAAGTCGAAAATATGGAATAAAAATTTTTCGTTTGAGACTTTGTTTTCGAGAAAATCGACTTTGAATTTTGGCTCGGTACGCGTGCACTTTATCGCGTCTCGTTATAACGAATCTCACTGTAGATTATTCTATATTCTCGACTTCTTTTTTCGCGTAGAATCACCCCTTTCCGCTTGTACTACCAGTTACCAACCAACCTGTATATACAAAATTTATATTAATATAAATATTCATTTTTAATATTTAGAAAATATTATTACTATAACTACTAATAATATAATTTTACTATAATTTCTAAAATTATCTATTAAATTAATTCAAATTCAATAATTTAAGTTTTTAAAGATAATTAAATTAAAATACCAATATATACAGGGTGGTTGGTAACTGGTGGTCCAAGCGGAAAGGGGGTGATTCTACGCGAAAAAAGAAGTCGAAAATATACAATAAAAATTTTTCGTTTGAGGCTTCGTTTTCGAGAAAATCGACTTTGAATTTTGGCTCGGTACGCGTGCACTTTATCGCGTCTCGTTATAAAATGGATATTATCGCAGTTTAAGTTTGTTTTTGCCGTAACGGAAAATTAGGAATACATAATGGAATAATATGAAGTAATCATAAAGTTTATTATTACAAAAATTGCTGAAAAAAAAGAACGAAAAATTTTTATTCTATATTTTCGACTTCTTTTTTCACGTAGAATCGCCCCCTTTCCGCTTGTACCACCAGTTACCAATCACCCTGTATATTAGGTTATCCGAAAAGTTTCTTTCCTTTCACAAGGTCATAATAGATGAACAAGAATTTCTGTTTTATATTATTTTATTGAATTAAGTATGATTCGTTTCGTTATATTTCTATTATTACGTTCGTGCGTAATTCAATAAACTAATATAAAACAAAAAACATTGTGCGTCTATTATTTCCTTATAAAACGAAAGGAACTTTTCGGACAACCTAATACATGTATATTTATATGAATGTAACATTACATCTACGTTTATTTTACCACAAGACATTCTACCCGAACATCAGTATAACTGGACGTGAAATAATCTTCTTTAGATAATAGGAGCTATTAATGGTTAGTTTGGACGACGCGCGAAACGTTCGTGGCACGAAAAATGGCCAACAGTCATTTCACTGACGAAATTGCGTGTAGCTTATGATGATCTGCTATTTAAAGAGTCGTTATTTTTACAGTACAGTTTCAAGCAGCGATCGACCAACTATCTGCTCGATATTGATAGTTCTCTATTTTTGCTGGTCGCGTTGTCAGTGTACCTGATCCACTATATTGTCCATTTTCTTTCAACAAGGTGATTGAACTTTTTATAAAAATTCGTTTTAGCAGTTGCGAAAGCTCGTTAATTAATAACAAAAGATCTGTCCAGTCGTTTACCAAGGAAGATTTACCATTTCTAAAATTCGCGAAATAAGGCAAATCTCTTTCGACATAATGTTTGAATGTAATTCAAAATTACGGCGTCAGATTGGGAAACTTTACCATTTCATAAATTCCGATTATCTCAGACGATCTTTCCAACTAACCGTCCAAGTATCACCGTTCTCTTTCTATATTATGTATAAAAAACAAATACTAATTTTGTCACACATTTACAAGCATCTAAGAACGGTCCGGTCTCAAAATACGGGAACGTGTTTCGCAAAACAATGTTCGACCCATGGCAAACTCTCGATGGCGTGCAAAAGTCTCTTTTAATAATAGCATTTTGGAGATATGGCTTCGACAACGACGTCGCTTTTTTGGCATGCTGATCGGTGCCACGTGTCTTCTTGTTCTCGGTTCAATTACATATATCGCCACTACCAAAACAATCGAACTGGTAGAAAATTCAAAAAATTGTTCGATCAACCCATTCCAACCTAACCTTAAAGTGAGATCGTAATATTTTCAAGAAAAACGCTATCAAAATCATCAACCGTGAACCCGCCCTTGACTAATTTTAACATTGAATCAGACAGATGACGTCATTGTTATCATGACTGGAATCGTAATTCACGCGGTCGACTTTCTCGGAAAACGCGTTGATCGTTTCCACGCTGCAAAATTTTGTAGGAGAAACGAGACTGGAATGGCGGACCAACTGAAAAAAATAATAAACACCGAGGGCGATCGAATAGTTTGCCTCAGCTTTTAGTTGATTTTAGGTGACAAGGGTGGCAAAAAATATCGATTGTTAAACCTGCTATACTTTTTCAATCATTTTTCTTTGTTATTAAAAACTAAACTAAATTCGTTTTGTCTATTAGATATCGTAACGTGTACTCTTCTTTAGATGTTTTATATATTCTTCCACGTTACGTGCATTCTACAGATCGTTCCATTGAAATGTCCCGTAAACGCATAAATATCCATAGTTTTCAATTTTATACCGAAGTTTCTCCCGAAACAAATGAAAATTCTTTTACTTGTTAAACGAAGACGAGTTTCTCGTATTTCACTCATCCGATCTTTTGTTTATGATTCATCCGTGGAATTCGTGATTTACATAAATCTTTAGAACCCAATTGGCACTCATTTGCGGTCAGCAGTTGTCGTCGATCGTTAAGAGTTAATCTACGTTCTACAAATGTGACCGTTCTGCGTGACAAAAACCTCGTTGTAAATATAATATCGAGCGATAAAATGAAAACACGGAAATGTGTTTTCCGCGATTATTCCGATTAAAGGATCCAGGTTCTCGCAAAAGACGAACTTTCTCGGAAAAGCTTGGTGAGGGCGAGCGGTGGTGGCGCGGTGTCGCGATGCTCGGAACCCAGCCAACAACAGGCCGTGGCTTGTACCAATGTATTTAGGTAGATACGCGAGGCGTAGTTAAATTTAGCGCGGTTCGACCTGCGCGTTACCGCGCCGCACAAAATGCTTCCGATTATTTTATTTTTAGGGCTTCGACGCGTCGTGGCTTCTCCGCGAGCAAGGCGAGCACACGTCAGGTGTCCGATAGCGAGCCGATCGGCGAATTAATTTGTCAAACGGTGTTTGCCTTGCGCCGAAAACCGAGCAAACTAAAAGGTATCCGATCCAAGTTTTCCTACTCAATTATTCTAGTTCGATACAAAATTTCAACTAAATTGCCTCAACGAGGACGATCAACCAAAAAAAAAAAAAAAAAAAAAAAAAAAAAAAAAAAAAAAAAAAAAAAAAAAAAAAAAAAAAAAAAAAAACAGAGAGAAAACAAAGAGCAGTAGCCAAACAGAAAGAATGACTGCAAAATATTTCATCGACCGCAAGTCGTTCGTTCAACCGTGAAAAAAGAAACGAAATACGATCCTCGCTCGATGGTCTCAGAAAAAAGCACGAGTCGATTATCCTGGAAGGAGAAAGCAATGGTCCGGCAAAAACGAGACGCACACAGTCTAGCGACGAGCTGGCTCAGTGTACATCGGTGAACGGATCGATTGTCGATCGACGAAACTTTATACACAAGGAAAGTATAGCGATAAGTCGAAGAATAGCTCTCGCGATGAAGAGCAGAGTGATCGACGTCGAAAACACGATGCTGACGATACACGAAGCGTTTAAAAATACACCGTGGCGGCCAGTCGGGCACGGCACGTGGCAATGAACAATTTTCCCGTACCCTCTTGATCGAAGGGTCGTTCACACCTGCGAATTTTCCTGATGACGAGGCGGATCGGCTAAGACCAATAGAGGGAGAGAGAATGCGGCGCGCCTAGTCACGTAGCTGATCAGACAAGAATGGAATCGGTTGGAGCTTAAACTGCGGGGCTCGAGCAAGGTTCCGAGACGTTCAAAATTGGATGATTCGTAGGCGTGGACCTAGAAACCCGTCGGTGTATTTCCATCGCGACAAACGTTCGTCGATCCATCCTGTCCCAATGGAGACCATCGAACGCGATCACCTTTGTCAAGATGAATATCATTGTCAGGTTAACCACTTTGCACTGGGAATTTTATTTCAATTTAGCAGCAGCTGCCAACGCTTTTAAGTGTTTCGCTTAAATATCAGTTTTATTCACACTATCGTTGTATTTTGTGGTTTTTAAGTGTATGATATATCTTGAAACAATTTCCAGGATGCAATCCTGCTTTTCCTTCGCACGTTTCACAAAAAAAGATGCAGACTCGATAAAAGAGCTGCTGAGATAAAAACTGACGTCGACTCGCACTCGACATAGCACGGCAAAGGGTTAAGGCTACGGTTATGGCGACGTTCGAACAGTCAGATATACAGATCCTTGTGAGAGTAGCTACATCGTTCTTGAAATGTTTCGTTGCAACGACAGTTGGCTAGAACAAACATTTACTGTTTAAACTACAGTTTAAGTAAATTGGGGTGATCAGGTTAATTAGGATACATCTTTGTGAATAGGAATGTAATTAAAATTTGGAACTCTGCTGGAGCTTCACGAGAGATGTTCAAACTTTGCACTCTCTTCCGGTTCCGTTATAACGATGTTAAATAATGCAGGGTTTGTTACTTGATTTTCTTTTCGCCGATGAAGAACGAGAAAAGGAAAGCATCTACGTAAGCTTTGCGCGAATTTATGACCTTCTTTCTTTTTAGGAAAATCATTTAGCTGATATACCGGGGAGCAAATTTATATCGAGCTACATTGCAGGAGTTTCCATTGCTTGGAAAAAAGAAGGTTTAAGTTTCATATTTCAAAGGCTCTAGATTTGCCATAATTGGTCTCTGTAGTTTTGTATGTACAGTGGAGTTTTTGCCAAGTTCATCTTTCTCCATGAACCTCTCATCGATGTTTAGCCTTGGGATACCGGAAGCGTATTAAAGATCACTCTGTATCTAACAAAACGTCTAAAGACGAACCCTCGTGCGAACGAAAATTTCGCCGCTGACTGACGTCCAAGCAATATTTTTTGCAACAGTGGCAAGAATGGCTGCAAGCGGGACATGCAACACTGGATGAAGCGTAGGCGTGCGTCTAACTCTAGACGAACGTAGCCAACACGAGGTTTATGTTTTTGCGGAAAAATGAACGTCATCTGAAGCTACGAAGCAAGCTTTGTTTATCGTGCACTCTGCGCTACGTCAACGATGTAAATCTGCGATATGAGACGTGTAACGTAACGAATGAAGAATGGCGGGAAATTTGAATTTGTAACATGAACCGGTATGAGAATTGAACTTTCGTGAAGAAATAAAAGACAAGGGGTAATCGAACGGTCCCGATGCATCGATTATTTCATCGAGCTGCCTGCTGAGATTACTCATCCACGTAGATATAGAATCTCGTCGTGGGTGGTAACTATAAACACACTCTGCGAGCTTTCCTTCGTTCGATGCGTCGTCTTAGCTCCTTATTTCCTTTAAAATGTCTGATTTTCTTCTTATTTCAAAATTTCTCCTTTTCTATTTTATAAAATGTCATTTTTCTACTTAATTCGAATTCGTTCGTGCGATTTGAAGCAAGTATACGCGACTTCGAATTTCGGATGGTTTCATGCTATTTTCGATTTATTTATAACTTATTCTGCTCGACTTAGTTTAGTGTTGCCAAATTGGAAATTGTTGTGCTCAGGTGTTCAATGATTTTCACTTTGTGTAATTGTACTCGTTATAAATAGGCCAAAGTTCCTCTTTTCCGAAATATGCACGTTCCAAACGCCTTACGTAACCTAAACTGATCTAATAGAAATTTCGATCTCAGAGAAGATTTTTACACTTTCGATATGTTTCTTTGTTTCTTCCAATTCTATTTCACACACGGTGGCTATAACAAGTATTTGTTTGTACGTCATTGAATTTATTATTCCATTTGGCAATATATACTTTTATTACAAAAATCTGATACTATGAAAATAAAACGTAGAATCTTAAAATAAAATTACAAAACGCTTCTTTGCACACCAAGGGTACGTAGAAATAATTTTTCTAGCCACTGTACATACTTTCACGCGTGTAGATTTTTATTGGAATCGCGAGACAAGGTTAGGATCGAGAAATGGTTGATCGATGGTGCGAGAGAAACCCATACAAAGGAAGCAATTAATCAAAAGCAATATCGAGCAGTCACGAACCACTGAACAGAGAATCTTTCGATGAATGCTCCTCGGTGTATTCCTTTTCAACGACGAAATATAGGTCGAGCAGCTCTTTCTTAGAATCGTCGCAAAGCCCGTCGTTCGAACTGCCATCTTCAACGAACGAGTTGCTCGCGATTTACTATTCCTTGTCAATTTTGCCGCCATATTATTTAAAAAGGGAAAGCTATCCAACGGGATTGAAATACTCGAAATTGTAATATTTTGGGAAGATACGAAGCTCAGACCAATGTGTCGGATTTATTACTTCTAATAATTGTTCTTGGCAGACGATTTTGTTTACCGATTTACTATTTTTGCAATTTTAAACTGCTTTAAATAAACGCACGATCGTGGAGCTAGAAAAAATACCATGAATGATACTTTTAAAATTTAGTCTTTGTTAATGCTGAAAATTATACGAAAAAAAAAAAAAGAAAAAGAAATAAATGAAGAATTTTCCACGGTAGAAAGTTTGCCAGATAAACCAGCGAGGGTCAACGTTGCGTTAATACATTTCGTTCGCCATGTTTTTCAAGCAATTTACGTTATCAAATTCTGCTTTTTAGCAATTGTCGCTGTAAAAAAAGAATTCTAATTTTTTTTGAAATTTCGAAAATTTAACACATAATAACGTTATAATAATTGCTTGGTAGTCAATGGGTTAAAAGAATTCTATCGAACGTAACAAAATCGAGTTGCAACTTAGAGTAGGGATTTTGTAAGAGGTTACGTGAATTTTCTCAAACGTGAAACGCGGACCCCATGAACGTGAAACCGGGAAGATCCCGACCTTTCTCAATCCCCTAACGCGTTCCAAAACGTCGCCGCTATTTCTGTACAAGCTGGAAGTGAGAATCAACTGCGCAGATTAGCAAAATCGCGATAGCCATCCTCTTACATGAATCTACCTCAGAATCTTCGCAAACATCGTTAAACAAATTGCGCGCAACAATAGCATTCCGATAGCTTTTAAACCTCTTCAGTCGCTTGCAACAAAGCTACTCTGTCCACAGGAGTATCCTCGAGCAACCCCAACAACGAAGCTGAAGAAGCCGAATCGAAGCAGCAAAAAGAGCAAGCAGGTCCTTCTCACCGGACGAGTCCTTCCGAGCACCAAACTAGAAACCAGTTTCGCCTATCCTACCATTTCTGGTCACCAGAAACTTTCCTTTTTATATACAAATCACAAAATCCTCGAGAACTGGTATCTGTAGAACGGAAACACGAAAACCAAGCAGGATATACGTTTTTAGACTTTTATTATACTTACATAATTGAGTAGTTTTCAGAAAAAAAATGGGATACACATCTACGATAAATACATAGCCAGCTAATGTATTTTATGATAGAAGAGTCGGATTATTATGAAATTTGTGAACGCAAAAGGAACAAAAGGATTTAAAAATTTTTATTACGATTATCACGATAGCATTCGTGGCATCTTTCTAAGATCCTCGTTAGCTCGACGATCACGCGTTTATTTAAAGCAGTAGCTAATATTGGAAAATAAGAACCAAGGATTGCGATGGAATTTTCTAATTCACCGTTCTGTCTTACGAGTTCTCTTTCCAGAAAGCTGTTCAATTATTTTTTCAAGATTTTCGAACAACACGCTAGACTATAGCAAAGTTTACATGAAAGCAACAAGCAGTAGATTCAAGATATCTATCGTTTAACTATAGCAATTTGCCGTTTCAGGACGAAAAGATCTATGTTAGGTATCCGAGGATTAGCAGAACAGCCACAATAAAAAAAAACTCCCTAGAACCCCGTGTCAGCGAGATGAAATATCAACGATCGAGAACCCTTAGACGCTTTATCTATTTCATTAGCCTATTTTTCTCTGTCCGTTTTACGAGATAGGAGGAAAAGGAAAATCCACGCTTACCCCACGAACGTCGAGGTGCTCATACTCGGATAGGGTTCGGTATCCGCCGCAGACGATACGAAATCCGGTGTGCCGGGTTAAGCTCGCGCCGCCTCGTGCCGCTTTCCACCAGCCGACAGGAACCGGTTCTCTTTCTGGCTGGCCGTACCTGTTCCACGGAGGACCGTGAGCGTACGAGGAGGTGGAAGGTAACGGATCTGGAAAGGGACGAGCAGCACCGATGTCGACACTAGCACGCGCCCGCTGCTACTGCTGGCTGACCACGATCACCCGGATCGTGGACCACGCTCGGATTCCGCCGCCATTCCTCTTTGTCGCCGCGATACGCTGCACGCTGTGGCGCGATCGGACAAACCGAGATATTCACGCACAGTCAACGTGAAAGACCGGTTGCAGGTAAATAGGAGCGGCTTGAGATCGAAAGGGGATAATTTTTAATATTGCGAATGTAAATAATAAAGAAGAAGGATTTGAGGATCTGCTGCGTTGAATTTGGTGGATTTTGAATTTTTTTGTATTTTTGAATTGATGACAAACGGATGGCTTTCGTTACTGCCAGAAAGTGAAGAAGCTTCGAGAGTTTCGCAAAAAAAAGCAGATTTCGTTTGAAAAGATTTTGACGTCGCAGGCTGGAAAACGATGATTCGAAGGATCTGTTGCAAATTAATTTTGTGAATTTTATTTAGGTACGAAGATGTCGAGGGAGAAGGAGAAATGGATTAAGTTTGAAAAAGATAGTTTGGGTGCTATAGGGTGTAAGAGGTGTAGGTTAGAAAATTTGGGAAATAGAAATTTGAAGGAAAAACACGGAGAATCTTGTGCAATGAATAAGAAATAAGCGAATGTTGATGGGAATGTAAAAGTGAAATGCATTGAAAGTTAATTGGAAACTAAAACTATTTTTGAGAAGAATTTATGTCTCTCTGAATTGGAGATTGGACTATTAAATGATAAAATTGTATATGAAAAAAGAAATGGTTTCTAGATGGATAGTCCAAGGGAATAATGAGTTGTATTAAAACGACGAAAGGTTTCTCGGTTGACGAATAAAGCTGTAATGAAAAACGATATTTCGTAATCTGTTAGATTTTGTCGAGATAGTTTCTTTATCCACAGCCAGTCATCCATGACGAAATAGAACGACAGTAGATATCACTCTCGTATTCTCACTTTCTTCTCACGAAATATGAACAGAAGAAATCTTTTATTCTCTTTCTCCTACATATACAGAATAAAAAATAGAAAAAACGAAATAGCGTTTAATAAAAAGTCGGTGGCAATAAATGCAGCAAGCGAAGTTTCTAATTTCTTGTTCGATCGCGCGTAACCGTAACGCAATTCCACGTAATCGGGAAAACATTAATTTCACCATCGCTTAAACAAGAAGAAATTTAATTACAAACCATATAACAATTCAGTACCACTTATATACTAAATAACTTTACGATGGACGTAAAATATAAACGATTAAAAAATATTATATTTTTATCAATTAAAATACCCTTAGCGACCTTTAGATCCGAGTTTCGTATATGAACTGTAATTCTATTTTTAATCGAAAAGTTCTACAAGCGATTAAGCATCGTCAAATCTATCAAGAAGATACAAAAACAATATTTTTAAATCCCCTTACTCGCTACGATCTTATCAAACTCTTCTTCGTGTTCGGAAGTACTCAGCATGTACGCCGGAAGTGTGAATCCAAGAACCTTATCGAACAGAGGTTTAGTCTCTGCTGCGAATTCGTAAGGTTCAACCTCCTTGGATCTTTCAACCTCTGCAGAATCCTTCTCCTTGTCTGCTTGTTCTCGTTTTACGTATGCTCCCTCACTTGCGGCAGCTTCTGGTTCGATAGGAAAATCACGCAGAGAATGTTGGGCGATGATTGACCTGGGAACTTTTTTGGTAGGCTCTACATGGTATTCTTTCTCTTCTCGATAATCCGATTTATCGACAGATGGTTCTTCAGAAGTTACAAAAGCGCACTCTTCCTTTTGGAAACCTTTTTCGTCGACACATTGGTAGCAAGTCATTTTGTCACGCATCAACTTCTTACAGTTGGAACGATCTTCCTTCTGGAACTCCTGAAGAACCTTCTGAATCTCTGCCTTCTTCTTGAACGCATCGTAGAATCCTACGTCGCTTTTCTTTAAAGCAGATTTCGCTGATTCCTCTTTTGCTTCCGATTGCTTGGTCTGATCAGAAACCGAAAATTCGTCTTTGATATCGCTGTCGGTAACGTAGGGCATCTTCTTAGAAGAATAATCATAGCCAGGACTTTCGTAAGACTCCTTGGATTCTTTCTTCTCGGATCCATCGTAAGATTTGTCTTTCGATTCAGTTGGGCTACCAAATGATTTAGATTTTGAATACGAATAGCTCTTGTCACTTGGTAGATACTTGTACGAACATTGTTCAGAGTTACTTCCGGTCTTTGGGTCTTTACAGACCTTGCAAGTCATAGAATCCTTTTGAACCTCTTTGCAATGACTTGGTTCGATGCTTTCAGCCACTCTTTCTGACTCTGATTTGGATCTTTCATAGCCAGATAAAGATTCATCCTCGTCAGAGGCAGACTTAGTTTCTTGAGAGCCACCCTGGCCATAATTCGACTTGGATTCGTCGCCCTTAAAGTAAGAACTCGATGGAGCGGACTGACTTTTCTCGTAGTAACTTTCAGGAATAGTATAGTCTTTGCTGTAATCCTCAGGTTCGCTTCGTGATTCCTCAGGTTCGCTTCGTGATTCCTCAGACGACTTGTCTTCTTTGTCACTAGCATCTCTCTTATCGTTATTTCCGGAAGAACTGTCAGGATATCCAAAGCTTCTTGATTTACTATATTTATAGACCTTGTCATCTGGCTCATAAGTATACGAGCATCTCTCGTAATTTCCACCTGTTTTGGGATCTTTACAGATAGTGCAAGTCTTCGAATCCTTTTGCACTTTCTTGCAATTATCAGACGATTCCTTGGTTTCTTCGAAAGATTTTTCCTCTGGTTCTTCCTTATCGACGTAACCGAAACGTTCCTTAACCGGTTTACTTACCGAATATTCTTTATCATACTTCTTTCCATCCTCTTTATCATCCTTCTCAGCTTCAGTGTTCTTAAATGTCTCGGGATTCTTATGTGAGCTAGATTTACTATAAGCGTATCTCTTCTCACTAGGCTGTCGAACATACGAACATTGTTCGTACTTTGCATTGCTCTTGGTATCCTTACACACCATGCACACCATGGAATCCTTCACCACTTTCTCGCATTTTTCATCTTTATTTTTATACTCTGCTGGAACATCATCCGTGGCGTCGGAGAAAATCTTCTCGTTAAATCTGTACGGATTATCGTGTCTTCCGTAATCATCGGAATTTTTAAAACCAGAGAAAGCTTCCTCAGAGTTGGATCTCCTACTTCTGAATACTGAAGGTGGCACTGCTATCTTTTCCACGTTGCTAGAATCGGTCAATGGCTGAGAATGATAGGAGCATTGCTCGTAAGTGGCGCCACTTTTCGGATTCTTACATTTGTAACAGATCATGCTATTCTTCTCGTCGCTGTTCTTATTAACTTGCTTCTTTCTGATCTCCTGACAATACGGAACACCGGATTTCATCACCATGTCCTTGTACTTTTGCGAATCTTTGTTCGTTATGGTGTAAAACGGTGATATTACTTTCTTGAAGTTCTTATTCTCCGTGGGGACTTTCTTAGTGGCGGAAGTCGAGTACCATTCTTTAGGCTTGTCGAAAGACTCGGCAGAATCCAACGAACGGTGCTTTTTTCTGGACTCTAAGAAACGACTGTAAGATGACGAGTGGTCTGATGAGGCGGATTCGCTAGGAATCTCGCGATTTGCACGAATCCATGGGTAATCGTCAACGTATAGGGCTTTGTAGAATTCGGCATTTGCTACCACGCAAAAGATCGTCAGCGTAAGACATATCTGCGTCAGAAAAGATTAACTTCAATCTGTTTCAACCTTCTTATATAAAAAGCATGTGTTTGTTTTTTTTCTTTAATAAATCATATTCATTTTGCGAAAAATGATAGAAAACACGATAAATATTACTAATAAAAATGTTCGACTAAAGTTCGACTAAATATTCTATGAAACATTGAAACAAAGTTATTCGAAAAATCATGTCTATTGGGTTGGTAACTCAGTGATTGCGAATTTTGTCATTACCACCTAATGATAATATTATTGGGTTGGTAACCCAATAATAGAATTGAACTACCTATGCTATTAAAAAAATCCGATAAAAAGTGTAAAGAACAGAGAATGTATTTATTAAAAGATATTAAAGAGGCTTCGAAATCTGAAACAATCAAGTAAACAATTAAGTATTGACTAACAAAATTTCAATGTACGAATCATTCAGATAAATTTGTAATTGAATAATAATATGATGTGACTATTCCATTGCGAATAAATAACGATAAAGGCGATGTTACCAGAAACATTCCATCAAGGCGTGGAGAATTGAGCTTGTAGAAGGGCATGGTGCGAGATATCGCCGATCGTGGACACTTATTCCGTTTCCGGTTCCGGTTCGGCGAGCCACATCACTTTCCCATGAAATGATCTCGCCTGCGCGTGGAAAGCCTTTATATCGACTTGCTGATCCAAAAAGATCAGCACCCCACCTTTTGATTTCGCGAAACACAAACTATCTCCGGACTCGGTGAACGTTGCTTGTCGATCAGAATGATTTGAATCAGCGAGCGTAAAGCAGTGGCGGACGCTGTTTGCTCGTCCGTGGCCACTGGTTGATCATTTTTGTCTCGTTAAAAGCAAGAAAAATCGCAGCGAGGCACACGAATGCGTTGGTTTTTATTTCTCACCAGGAAGATGCTCGAAATTGTGTCGACGATTAAGTTTTACAAAAGACTATTATTATTTTTTGTTCTTTTTCTGTTAAACTATTATAACTTATAATATAATAATATTAAATATTTATTAAGATATTTTATAGATATTTTATTGTAAACTTATAACTTAACTTAAAAGGTTAAAAAAGCTTCAAATATTTCAATATATTTGGAAAATGAAATATACCAAATACGATACCATTTTAATTAACAAGAACAGTAATATACATAGATCATGTTTATAGTCATAGATGATATCGTTTATCATATAACCTAATATTATTTTAATTGTCGCGGTTTATTTGCTGAATGGATATATAAATTGGATATGTTTAGGTTTATCTCGTGAACCAATTCAGGCAATATATCTGACACAGCGATAGAATGTTACGAATCGAAGCGACACAGCCGACCGATCGCTAACTGCTCACTTTCATTTATGCAATTCCGTTACCACAGTTGGTAAAAAATGTCGCGACGGACAATAACCTGCAAGTGGTATCGATTTAAGAGGCATCGTTGGGAAAAACATCCTCAGGCATTGGAATATTTTTATCGGGAAATCGCCGATTCTTTCTCTCGTAATTGATGCACTTGGTGCATGAAGGACAATTTCGAAGATGCAAAATTTCATAACGATATAAAAAATATTCTTAATTGTTTATTCACGTGACTACAAGCTGCTAGTACAAAGTTAATTAAAACGAAAGTGAAATATCTTTTAATACAATCGATCGATTTACGATTGTTTCCGGGGCTCGCGAGAGGCGTAAAGAATCGACAAATATTGCAAAACAGTGAAAGATACTGGTTCTTGTAAAACTATGTTTTCTAGCTAGAAACTTTATTTTCACTCTCGTTTTACGTTGCCATCGTTTCTTATTAAAATTATTATCGAATCCAAATTGTCATTCGAGTACAGAACGATTTGACCGTGTGTACAAGAAGATTTCCGTACATTATAAGCTCTATTCTAAATTATGTTAATTTACTCTATGAAGGTTTTCATTCTTTGAAAGTGAAATTGCGAGGGTATACGGAAATGTGAGACACGCGGGGAGGATTCATCGTTTTTTCAAAAAACGCATTGGTCGGCGCAGGTTTCATTTGCAATTTCGAGGCCAACTTCTGCATAATCAGCTTCTCGTTGTCGATGGTTTTCATTTTCTTTTTATCTTTTTGTTTGTCTTGTGTGTTTCGTTTTCGATAGTAAAACACTTCTCCTGCTAACGTGATCATCGCTAGAGCGAGACCAAAAAGAGTTGCGATAAACACTCCACCTGAAAACACGTGGAATTGTTTGATTAAATTATCATGTACATTTAATTATATATTACATTACTATTATTATATTTTTTAGATAAATTTCTTTGAAGTTTGAATATAAAATATTCAACTTTCCTGTTTTATTTATCCAGGAAATTGCTATTTAGTAAATATTAAGCTATCTTCACATTTCAAGTATTCAACATTTTGAATTATTGAAATATTTTAGTTCATAACAACTCACCCAAACTCTCCAATGTTATTCCCTCGTTGTCATCAGAATTCTGACACTGTGCCTTCAATGATTGATTCCAATATTTAGACGCCAACATTTCAAAGTATCTATCCTTTTGCAAATCTAGAATTCTGCAACAAATCAATTGATATAAATAAGATAGAAACCTATAATAAATTATAGGATTAGTTAGGATAAGTAAGATTAGTACAAACTCATCAGGATAGATTAGTACAAACTCATCAGGACAAGTTGGTACAAACACAATAGGAAGATTAGTACAAACTCATCAGGATAGATTGGTAAAAACTCAATAGGAAGGTTAGTACAAACTCATCAGGATAGGTTAGTACAAACTCATCAGGATAGATTAGTACAAACTCATCAGGACAGGTTGGTACAAACACAATAGGAAGATTAGTACAAATTCATCAGGATAGATTGGTACAAACTCAATAGGAAGGTTAGTACAAACTCATCAGGATAGGTTAGTACAAACTCATCAGGATAGATTAGTACAAACTCATCAGGACAGGTTGGTACAAACACAATAAGAAGATTAGTACAAATTCGTCAGGATAGATTGGTACAAACTCAATAGGAAGGTTAGTACAAACTCATCAGGATAGGTTAGTACAAACTCATTGGTATAAAACATACTTTCTGCTTATTTCCTCCTGCAAATGGCTTCCCTGTTGAACAGCAATTGCATAAGGCTGTTCCGCAAACACTTCCCCAACCTCAGTCAGGTTGCAATTCCTCGTTACCTCATACTTTATCTCCGATGAATCGTGGATGAAAGCGAATTCTGCATTTTCGCTTTCTACCACCTGAAACGAAAGACGATGGCTTTGTTCACCAATTTTCCTTGCACGAGCGATTGATCGTTAACGCATACCTTTTGAAAACCCTCTCTGGAATTTACAACAGGACCGACCTGCGTAATAGCTTGCAATATGTGACCGTATTGTTCCTTGATTGGATAGTCCCAAACACGGTACTCTACTTGGTCGCTGGTACTGTTTAACGTGATTTCTTTCCATACCCTAATTGTGAAATAAAATTGGGAAAAATTAGAGGAGATTTATGGGAGAGAAACTCGTTGGACGTATCAACTATACATTTAAGATAATGATAAATATTATTAATTTCTAAATTTCAATATTTAAAATGTTATTAATTCGTTCGACATCAATGATCCAGACATTAAATCACGCGATACCTCACGAAAGATTAATAGAATCTTTCTTGTAACATTCTTTGTCGTAGAATTGTTTCCAATGGCCGAGAACTCACCGTCTGTATCGTTTGTAAAAATTAATGTCGTCAGTCGATTCACCGATTTGTGACTAAAGAAGTCATCGGAATGGAATCTATTCAGAACAAAGTGTCTAAAGCATGAAATGGTCGTTGATTGTAAAATCAACTAAAAAATGAATGAGATAAATAATAAGTATCGTAATATTGTAGCCCTGTCCTGGAATATAATAAATGTAACATAACCTTCAAAAACAAAGTCTATTCGGCCATTGCAAACAATACTGTTTCAGCATAGTCGTACGTATTGTCAATTTACTAATCTGCTGATTATCTAATCCACCTTGTTTGGAAAAGTCCGAATTGCCTGCCTGTTTGCCAAGCTGTAAACTTTACGATGTGGACCTCGTTAAGAGGTTAAGAACACCTTAAAACTTAGCCAACTGAATAGGGAGATTTTATGAAGAACTCCTTTGTAAAGAACAAATAATTGCGCCACTTTTTCTGATTTTATAAAGTACAGTATATAATAAAATACGCGAATTTAGTGGTGTTAAAATTAATGAAAAAGTTACATTATCAGTTATGACTAAATAAAGTTATAATTGAACGATGCCACACTGTAAAAAAATATTAAAATATATTAGGAATTTTCCACGTTCGAGTCGTGTTATTTATCTTCAGTCGTCTTTAATATTTTCAACTTTACCTATATTTTTTTATACTTTTAATTTGATGTTTTGTATAAACAATATGTGAAATCGTTAATTAAAATCATTACCGCAAATATAATTAACCACTTAAATAATGTTTAGCCTTCTTTTTCCAAATAGTGAATATTAATCCTCGATATTTGGAAAAATGCGTGGAAGACATTGTGTAGGTTGGGTATGTCAGGTCAAGACTAAACAACTGGCAGCACCATATACAGCCACGAAAATCCACAATAAACCATGGTAAACTCGGGGAAAATCAGTATATAAGGACGAGACGAAGCTTCTGCTGGCAGTAAAAAGAAGATCCTACAACTGTCGCCATCAGAACGTTAACCTCTTCGTGCATACTAAAAAGAGCAAATAAACAAGCAAACCATACTAATACTCGATATAGTTAATTTACTTCCACCTTGAGCGTTAATCTTGTTGAAGGTTGGCGATATCAACCGATCTCCATTTAATTGAGAATTCGCATCATTATGGTCCTTCGAGCCGGATATCGGTGTCACTGGAGGAAGCAACGGTCCGAAGGAAAACAAGATCGTTAGACAAATAACATCAACACGAGTGCCACCTTCGGGAAGGAACTAGCTTTATCGCGAAATACACCGCACACAATATCCCCATGCACGATGACGTACGTAAACAAACAGCCGGGGCAGCTCTCCATCGGAACCCACCGATCACAGTCAATAAGAGTGTCACTTTCGGGAAGGAAATATTATACCTTTATCGCGAAGTATACCGCCAATATCACGCTGCACAGCGGAGAACAGCAGGCGAAACATGAATTCGTTCGAAACGTAAGTCATACGTTTGTTGAGCCGCCTCTCCTTTGTAAACTGCTTAAAGTTATCATATCGAAACTCATGCGCAAACACTATGGCCTCGAATCAAGAAGAACGCATGAAAAAATTGAAAATGGAACGAAAATTATTCAAGGAAGAATTAGAAGCATTTCAAGAGGCAGAATATGCTACGTTTAGGAAAAATCAAAGCGAATTAGACGAGATAGACGAGGATCAAACACAAGATGAACGCCTTGCCCTAAAATATAAATTCTTGGAAAGTAAAGCACGCGCTACTGATATAATTGAGATCGCTAAACGACGGATCGACAATGAAGTTGCATTGAACTCAATGAAGTTGCCTAAAATTCAACTACCTTCGTTTTCGGGATCCTACGAGGATTGGCCAAGGTTCGCGGATCAATTTCGCGTCATAGTATACGAGAATTCACTTATTGACGACTGTAAGATATTAATGTATCTCCGCTCTTACCTAACACAGGAAGCGGCTATTGCCATGGCGTCGTTAGCAAATACAGCCATCAATTATCCTGTAGCATGGGAAATTTTGGAGAACCGATAGAATCAACTTACAAAAATCGTGGCCAACCGTCTCAAAGCATTGTCCGACGTCTCTCCTTTACAGCGGCCATCTTACCAAGATATACAATCCTATTTAAACAAATTAGAAACTCACTTGCAATCACTCAATCAGCCAACCGCGGATACCGTGTTACTATATTTGTTTACATCGAAGCTAGATCACGAGATAAACACATCACACGGACAGACCTTAGGATATAACCTAACAAACACGAAGATGGTAGCCCGCTGGAGGCAGCCACCCACATGATAATCAAACAGCTAGAAAATTCTACCAAATGTCCAAATTGGACAAATTGTAAATACAAAGTATTAAATAAAAAAAAAAAAACACGGACAGACCACACAACCTTTCCAAGCGTTGGAAAACTGTTCAACTTTTTACACAGTCACTCCTCCACCATCACCTCCTACAACCCGTCCGTATAATTTACGTGTCAGGAGCCAAGGCGGTATGCGCAAACGGACGCCAAAACCTCCAATCACGTGCGATTTTTGTAACAATTTTCTCACGCAACACGAAATTGCAAAAAATTCTTGTCTATGTCAGTACCCGAGAGATGGAAACTAATATGAGAGAAAAATCTCTGTTTTAATTGTCTGCGTAGCACACATTCCGCGGCAAAATGTACGTCTGGTAGTTGCAAGTTATGCCGTAAACGGCACCACACTCTCCTCCACTCGGATATAGATAAATCATGGCAGCCAACTTAAACTAATCTAACAGCATCTCACGCATCTAAGATATTTCCAAACGTCGTTTTATCTACGGACGTTATAAATATCAGCGATCAAAGCGGAAAAATGCAACAGTGCAGAGTCTTGTTAGACTCAACGCCCAATGTCCTTTCACAAACTACGTTATCCCGCATGAGCAATTAGAAACTAGAACGAGTCCTAGAAGCTCGAAAGAACTCGCAACACTATCAAGGATCTAACATTTTAGAGGCGTACGATCGAAGTTCGTCTGGAGATAAGATTTCGGATTACAAAGATATTTTGAAGACTACCGATCAGCAGAATCATTCCTTGTCTCCTAACGACAAACTCGCCAGGAATGATGGGGCAGCAAATTCCTTGAACAGTTCCAGCACGGTGACACTTCACAGGAACAAAATAAAATTAATGCTGGCCGAATCAGAGAGCAACAGCCCTCTGACAGCCGAGTCAAAGCAGGGTAGTCCGTTTTACGCGGAACCAGCGGGCGCAGAACGTGGCGACAATACCAAGAAGCAGACCTAGCAACAATCCAACAACGAATAAGTATCGACACAGTGAACCAGAATGGCTACAAACGTGAGTAGGTATAAATTCCAATCAACTGCGTCCAATCGACTGGGAAGAATCGGAAGAAACAGAAAGACGCCTCTGATCTCGTCTTCCGTGGATAATCTGGCGTCAAGAGACACGTGCCAAGCCAGTACAGCTACCAAGGTGCCCAACGACACTTCCTGGGCAGTGGACTCCAGCGGTGGATTTGGACCAACAAAGAGGATGACTGCTCTCCGGATTGCTTAAAATACATACAGAAAATCATAGAATTGAACGTTAATTTAAAGCAACATGGGATTGGGGTTAGGCACATGGGATTTACAAAATCTAGCACTCAACTTAGTACTTTATCTCAAGGGAAAGACCTAAAACCTAACTAGTATTTGAAAGAACTTGCAATATTGGATTGGACCTTACAGAAGATCAACATTGAAATTGATACACGAGAGGGTCTACTCGAGGAAACCAGAAACTCTGGAAATACAATGAACCAGAACATACGGAGCACAAGAAATAGACAACAATAGCCGATAATAAAACAGTAGAATACATAGAGCAATTAGAAGATAAGATAGTTTGTACACAATTACATTCTGCTAAATCGACATCTTCTCCATCACTATAGACAACTTTTGAACGTACCCGTTTAAAGGAGGCAGTATGTTGGGGATCTCGAGTGGCCGTCTGTTTATGACTCGAACAATACATCTATCAGTCGGAATTGTCTACCTCCCCGAGCTGTAAATCTTACGATGAGAACCTCATTAAGAGGCTAAAAGCACCTTAAGTGTCCGATGAGTCAGGTCTAGGGTAAACAGTTGACAATACCAGAAGATGTACAGCCACGAGTCCATAGTAGATAATGGTAAACCCGGGGACGGAAAGTCAATATATAAGGACGAGATGAAGCTTCTGCTGGCTGTATACTAAAAAGTGCAAATAAACAAGCGAACCATAATAATACTCGATATATTTAATTTACCTCCAGCTTGAACGTTAATCTCGTCCAAGGTTCCCTATATCAACCGATCGGTTAAACCTAACCGATGACCATATTTAGTTGAGATCCAAAGTTCAGACTCACGTGTACAACTTATCCTCTGCATTCTTCATATTCATGAAGTACTGATGTACCCCAGAATTAGCCACCACTGTGTAATTGATTCTTGACTGCCTCGCTAATTGTTCCAAAGATTGCACAGGAGACTGGAAGAAAATGCGTATTTAATTATCATCTTCTAAAACAGGTACAAAATTTTCTAAATCCATTTATAAAACTTACGCACCTGCATTCTTTCCACAGTAAGGAAAGCAGCCAAATTAGCGGTGAACGTGGCGAGCATTAGGACTACAAACAGCCAGTAAGCGGCCACTAATGTTCTGCTCGATAATGCTTTAGGAGCTTCGCCGCCACCCTGGGGTGTAAAAGATGTCAAAGCGAACCAGAAACTCTCTTTCAACGTGAATTCCCTAAATATAGGACATTGATCCTATTGAAGCAGTATCTTTCACGAAATAATTTCTTTATTTTCGCGAGACGTATTGACGTATTATAACAACATAAAATATAAGAATCGTTAAGGGCAATTTGCCGAAATCTAAATCCAAATGTCCCTTAATGAGTCTTCGAAACTAGCCTTGCAGTACAGTTCTTACCGACAAGGATATGGATAGAGTTGTTTATTATTTCTGGCACTGTACGGAGAATACTTGTCGAGTATCCAAATCATGATGCCAGTTAACGTTAATGCCCCGACGATGCTTAACCATACCTCGACTTTCAGTACTGTCATGAATTTGAAGAGAGACGGCTTGCGCACAGGTTTCCTCATCACTTGGAACGAGAAATTATTACATAACATAAAATGTATTTACGTAGATTAAAAACATAATGTGAGTTTAAGTATAATAATAGTAGACGTAATAGTATAGTACATAGTGTCTATACATAGCACAAAATAGTATAGTGTAACATAATAATATGAGTGTAAAATATAAAAATATTTTTGTGAAATATTTTAAATAGAAACTTTTTACCAATTAATATGCCAGATTGTTCAAAGTATGGGGCGACGAAATCGATCACTTCCTCACGTTCTGAAGTCATCGTCAATGCTGCAACTACCATATCTGTTTCCTGGAAAACAAAATAAATGTCTGTAATAAGAACAAGTTTCTAACAATAAGTTTGTTACAACAAATAATAAAAACAAGAGCAACCACATAGTTCGTATCATTAAAAAGGTTTACATAGATAAAATTCTCTACAAACAGGATTAAATGGTTGCAGAATTACAGGCACCGTCAAGTTTAGTATACAAATGCTTCAACAGAGTTTAACATCCTTTTTGCATACTTCTTACCCCTTTAGCAAGGTCACCGATCAAGCCATCCCATTGTCCATTAGATAACTTCTTGCCAAATTGATGATCCTGCGGTACAACGAGATCATAATCGAATTCCATTTCCTCGGATAATTTCTTTATGAAATCCACGCAATAGCCATCCCACATATCATTTCCGTTCTCATCCTTCATGATCTTTCCAGTTACTGGATCCAATCTGGGAACGGTCCAAGGCACTGACTAATGCAATTTTAATATTTGCATTAATTAACGTTGTCAAAATTATCATGATGCGAACATCGTAATGAATGTCAATTACAGGAGCAGTTCCGATTCGGAAGAATCTTCTAGCGGGCTTTATCTTGTTTTTCTCAGCTTCTTTGATTTTACCATGCCTCGTCCAAGTGGCCAGCGGCTCCAAAATCCCATTAAACTCCTCCAACTCAATTTCGGCTTTGTAAGTGATCATTCCTTTCTCTGACCAGTACTCGAACGTGTCGTTACCACCTAATTTCTATCACAACATTTTTCTGTCAAGCTTCGGTTCCTTCTGAGAATCATCGAACGACTGAAATTCAACTAACCGCTAGTATATTATTGTTAAATGCCTCAGACGAGAGATTCGAAGCTTGGCTCGTGTTTGGCGAAGGGCACCGGCCAGTTTTCGGTTCCACGCTGATGCCAGACGCTTGCAGGTCGCTCATTAAACTCACTATCAGGCCTACTAATCTTTTAAAGTAATGTGAAAATATCTAGAAACATGAGAAGGTACGAAAAGAGCACGTGAATCGTTTGAATCGAGAAATATTATACACGATAAAAAATTTCTAGATACTTGAACATCAGAGGGACAGATGCAAGCCGGTTCACCGATTAGTCTGCAGCAAACATCCTTCTTCATCGATAGAATAGTAATTGAAACATCCAACTGGTGTTCTCTGTTGATAAATTTAAAGGTCTCGTAATTATTGTCAGTGAACACCAAGTTCCATACTCCATTTCTTGTAACCAGCCCTCCTTGCATGGCCTAAATTTGATAACTAAAGTAAGTTCACAAGCTAAGTTTTTATACTTAATTGTTCAACCTGTTAACCTGCTCATTCCTTGTCTAATCAATCTTTAAAATCTTAATTTGATCTTAAGTAGCTCGGTAATCCTTACAAGTATACGAAAAATAAAACAACAACTAAAGGAAAATGAGCGATCTTTAAATAAAATTAATAAATTGAATGAAAACTATTAAAAATTCAATAGACAGGTTAGCGCGTTTTCCCCGATTAACAGGTTAAAAGATTTTCTAGGAATCACCGTTCTGAAGAAATCCTCCATCTTAGCTGTGCTCGCGTAGATCGCGTAATAAGATGGCGATGGTCTCATGCTCCTAATCTTTGACACTGTCTTCTCCGTGAATTCGTCGATCACCACCAGCCTTATGATCGAATTCCCAATTAAATAGTAGAGACTCTGATTCAACTCTGCAAAGGGGTATGAATCAGTTTTCAAACATCTGACACGAGTTGAAAACCGCGGAATGAACGATCGAAGGTTGATACGAAGGTACCTCTTTCATCTTCGAAGATCAGGCTCACGTCCGTGGCGTTTTTCAACATCAAAAGATCGTCGATTGCTTGGATGTACGGGTTTATATTGCTATCGCCCCGTTTGTATATTATTCCGTTCTCGTCGGCCAGGTTTCGTAGGCGATCCCAACCAGTCCAGGTCATGTCGAGTATGATACTGATTCCCTTAAATAAGGCAGCACATACTGCAAGTTGATTTTAACGAAACGAAAATAAGAAGGAAGCGCGATCATGTCGGAGAAGCTCGTCGTTGCACAGCTATCATCGATAGATCGATCAAAAGAATGCAAAGCGTATGAGAATTAGTCACGAATAAAATTATGTTCCATTGTTTCTTATTTTCTTTCAAGAAAACAATTTTTATCGTGGAGTATTACGTGTCTAATATTGTTAATTTTAAAGCATTGAAGAGTGAAGAAATTTGTAAACTATTTGTAAACAGCGTGAAAATTAGCCATAAATTAAACTAACGATAAGAAATTTTTATCGTGAAATATCGTATGTCTGGAACAATTAAGGGATAAATCTATTTTTAAGCAAATTAGAATTTTCGTTAAATTCCTTATATGAACGTTTGCGATAAAATTAGCAATTAAGCTTTGAAATCACTCATTACAACTTGCAGAGATCGCTATCGATTGGAACTGTGGTCGTGAAAGCTGTGAAAACTGCACGACGCATTTTGCTTCTTAACCTCTCTCGTAACTGCTGTCTACGTTGGCACGATCCACTTCGACTGTGGAAATATGGACTGCGATGATGTTTTCACCAAAATTCTTTTCTGCTTGAGGTACAGCATCGTTCAGGATGCTTAGTATAGCCTTATCTGGTTCCTCTATTACTATCACTGTACAGAACAATAAGAAGATCACTACAGTGTAAATTAATTTAAACAAGAAATCTCTCAAAGACATTTCACACTCGCTATTTAAAAAAAAAAATTAAGTTAGCTACATTAATTCGTAGTAAGATATCCTACATATATTTTTACATATACAAGAAAAGAAGCTGTTTTTAAAAGAGTACATGTTATAATGTCATCGTTTCACGTGACATATTTACCTCGCTATTCATATTCATTATTGTATTGCTTCATATGGTTTCGTTTCGGTAGATAGAATCTAATCGTGCAATAATCATCTATTATGCTATAAGTCGCTATTCTTCATGTAGGAAAAGTTTCATTAAGCTAATACAATTTCTTCCCTCGTTGTTTGGAAAAAAGAGCGAACAGATACACCGCGTTTGTGTCATCTGAAGCAACGATCGTGCGACGATATCGCCATCTGTGTCGTTTTCTTTCTTTTTCGGTCTCAATCATCGGTAATAGCTTTCGTCGAACTTCTTTCTATGTCAAGGACCAGGGACCAACCGTTCGAGTTGGCACAGTAGATACGGAAGGTATTAGTCAAACGTTTATCGTGTGAATAATTCAACAATAGTACAACTACTATCGATGTATCGAGAACGAAACAAAGTTTCATGCGACCCAATCGATGTTTAATCAGTGCAGCCGATGTATTTAATTTTCGTTAAGATTTCATAACATTGCGTTTGACAATAATTAACTCTAGCAAAATAATTATGAATAACGCTGTGCAGGATCGTCATTTCATTAAAAAGTAACGAAATATAGCATTTGAGAATATTGTTTTAAGGAAATGAGAACGACTAAAGAATAGTCATAATAAAAAACAGTTTCAAATCATCTACTACCAATTTCTAAAGCTCTGTAAAACAAAAGTAAAAGATATTCCTTCTAAAAAATTATATCTCGAATCAACTTGCGAATCTTCTTCCAAAACAACTCCACGAAACCCATACGTCGTTCGAACGTTTCAATGCGTTAGAAAATTGCAAAGAAAATTTTCCAAAGCCATCGTAGACAAAACTTACACATGTTCATAGGTGTTAGAGAGATGGTAGGACCGAGGAACGAGGCAAGCAGGAACACACTCGCTGCTACCACAGTGGTCGACATGGCTCAGGAGAAGCGACTCGGTGCCGGATGAACGAACAACCGTTGTCTTCCGCGTAGGCAAACAGAAGGATACCGTGGAAGACGACAACGACGCCTGCGCTCGCTCTCTACGACACCCGCTTATGAATATTACACCGTCGACTATCAAACTGTGATCCTTGTTTTCCGTAAATTCACTTTCGTTACGTGGAAGCACGATGTCATATCCTGACACTCGTTTCTTCCATCTTAGCCATCGATTTATCGCTCAAGTTGACGACTACCAAGGATTACTAACCTGAATATTGGCGATCGATGCATGACGTTGAATGTTACTCGACAATTGGGTTATTTAACAATATTCTCTTCTTTATTTAAATTTCTGGAGAATATTTGGGAGATGTTTTAGGTTAGCAACTAAATGATTGCGGATTTTGACATTACCAGCCAATGACAAAATCTAATATTTCTATAACCTAATATTTCTTTCGGTATGGTTATTGAAGAAATCCAATTTTGAAACTTATTGCTACTTAATGAAAATGATGAATTAGTGGATGTAAGAATGAGGTGATTTTTGAGATATTTAGGACCAGATATTTCTTCAAAAATGATTCCGAGGAATGAATTTTTACTTGTGATTCGAATAAATCTATCGATGGAAATTCAAAAATCATAATTCAATAAATAGTACTTAAAGAAGCAAATAAAATTATAGAACGTTTTAGTGTACAATATTCTACGTCAAAGACTGCATTACAAGGATAAATGTTAGGTTAACAACTAAGTGATTGTGGATTTTGTCATAAGGTGGTATTGACAAAATCCACAATCACTTAGTTGCCAACCTAATAAATTTAAGGCGAATGTACAAAGTTATTCTATGTATAAAACAGCTTATAATTATGAAATGATAGAATCAACAGTACATTCGTTGGCCGCAGAAAGGTTTGGTTTCCGTGCGGGTGAACCGTTTTTAGACTAGGAGAATAGAGAATAAATGATCGATACGCATATTATTGATTCACCGTGCACGTAACAGTTGCTTCGTCCAGTAACATTTATGTAGGAAAAGCTCGTAATCAGGAATCGTTTACGCTGAAAATTGCAGTTTCCTAATCGATAATTGATTGTATCGCGTGCATACACTACCCCGTTCCTCAGCACCTGGACTAGCGAAATTCGATCGGCGAACATTCCCGTCTCGCTATTTTCGCGACCGCTGAACGATAAAGTTCCCTTTAACCGCGTGCCGACAAATCGCTTCATCGAACAATTCTTCGATTGAATCGCCGATCCAAAAGAAGGAAAAAAGAAAGAAAGAAAGAAATGAAGAAGAGAAGAAGATGAGAATGGAGAAAAAAAGAAAGAAAACGGAGCAGATGATAGAATCGAGTTTCTCGATCGGTGAATCTTGCCACGACGAATGTCACGTTTTCCCATTATCTATCAGTTCTGATCATGGTCTAAGGTTGATTAATTTCCATGGTTGAGGAAACCTGTGAATCGATGGTGCGCGGTCACAAAGAATAATGACGCAAGGATCGAGATTGCTTCGCAGATGTTCCCTGACTGAGGCGAGAGGCCAGCTGGGGCGAAATGCTTCAATAGTCTCGCACTATTTTTAAATATATTTCAGATGTCGTTTATGCGAACGCAATCTCAAAGAACCTGCCCCTGCGGCCTATTGTTTCTCATCGTTTCCACTTTCCTTTCCGTAGCGTTTGGAAAGTGGAGGTTAAATCTTATGGTATAAAGATTTTTTTAAAATTCTAAAATAGAAATAAAACTGACAGTCCACTTCCTTACAAATTTATTATTCAATTGAATTTTACAAAATGATAAAATTTGTCATAGAAATTATAAGAAAAGGTTGTTGAATTTCAAACAACTGAGAGTTTTAATAATCATTTTTTTATTAGAATACAATAAGCAATTAGGCATATTCGAAGCTATAGAAGAGAATGTTCTCTTGTAATTAAGAGTACATTATATACATACATTAATTCTTTTCCCTGAAAATTTATTTATTACGTATTATGGATTAAAAGAAGAAGAAAGCGCCACGTCGCGTTTAATGGCTGAACTCTCTTGTGGCAGTTGTGCACATATCGTTGTTAGATGTCGCTTCCTATACATACAATACATATATTAAAACAATTCCGATTATCGTTCAATGTGTCTCTTTGGACTTTACATATTGGCGTATCTTATTATCTTATATACTAGCTTGCACAATGGAATACGAGATTTGTATAGCTACGTAAATTAAAATTAATACAACCAACTGAGAAATCTGATGAGAAAGGCAGATAAAACAGGAAACGATATCATCGTTCTATATAAATAAATGCTAGAGTTTGTCGTCAAACATAGAAAGTTGTACATATTTCATGATGATCATCATTCGTTACTATCAAATTGTATTATTACTATTTTCTTTATTATTTGATTCGTTGTACTATAAAATATACTTAATTGCAAAAGAAACTTTCTTCACAGAAAGTTGTACGACCAAACTGGAAAGAAGTTAGATCAAGATGTTTAATTTGAACCGTCATAACTGTATCCACGAATTACGCCTGCTTTCAACATTCCATGCTCGAGCGGATCTTAAAGAAATGTTTAAAAAATGCGTACAGAATGGCAGTCGCAGCGGCAGCATTTCCTTCACTGACGTATCTTGCCGAAGAGATTCGGTATATTTTTCTTGCATAATTTAGTTCACCAGACGCTGCAGTTCTTTTAATCGGCGCCAATTTTCGGCCTAAAATACTGCTCCAGTTACACGAAATATGGAACATGTAATCCGTTCACGATTTTTGTATTCCTGCACGCGTGCTCTGCAATCGCGAAATTTCTATAAGAAGAAATCACGCGATAACCATTTTGTAATAAATACATATTATTATTGTCCATAAAAATTATTTTTTATAGGCGCTCAAAAAATTAAAATTGTATAAAATCGAAATTCGAATAGGCCTTTCGTAGAAAGCAGAACTATGGCTGTAGACTTTACGAGAAAATTGGGACACGATAAGTTAAAATGTGTGACTCCATTGTAATAGAAAGAGTATTTGCATAAATAGTACAATGATGCAAATGCGTTCATACGAGCGACTGATACACAATTTAACTACCGTTACGGGACACTCCGTGAAGAGAAGCGGTGTCGATCGAACGAAGGAAGGGAATGTGGGAAAGAGAGGAAGCGGCGAAGGAAAACACGCGCAGAAGCGCGTGCATTAGAAACGAAACGCACGCGTCAAAACGTATTACAATTTCACGCACGAAAAGTTACACGAAAAGGTTCGTGGAACGCGATCCTGTACAACGGATTACATCCCATACGGAGAAAGGTGAGTCGCGGTAGTGTCATAGACGATTTCGCTGTAAGGAAAACGGTCGATAAGCGAGTTATATTATCAACTGTTTTTCCCCGGATATGTACGTGTGAGAATGACGAATTCGGAAGGAAGTTACGCGGTGAAGATATCAAACGGTGAGGAAAGAAAGGAGGAAAGAATAGAATTTTATTCAAGAAGCGCTCTAATGCGGGAAGTACAGGCTCGGTGATTTCCGGATGCAATCGGTTGTTTCCGGTACGGTCGCCCTCCCGAACTAAAACCATTCATTCGATGGAGAGCGAGAGACGAAGAATTGAACGAAGAACGGGATAGGAAGGTAGTAGGTGGAAGCGAGAGTCGGCGGTGGAAAAAGGATGGAGGAAGCAAGCGAGCGAGTGAATGAGAGGCGAGCAGTGGGAAGGGCAAGAGGAAAGGAGAAGGAAAGCGGTTGAGCAGGGGATAGGGAAGGGAAGGAGAATACACGAGAGAGGTAGGCTCGGCCGATTCGAGAAGGCTGGCAGGCTGCTGGTAGGCGAGAGTAAGAAAGCGAGGGAGCATACTGGCTGGCAGAGGCAGAGGCAGACTGGCCGGCCGTGCGCTGTAGTTAACAGAGCTGCCAGCAAATCGGCAGCAGATGTGGTCAGTTAGTTCGGTGCTGTGTGCTCGTTCGGATCACAGTGTTTCTGTGGATTTCGATGCACCGACCGAATCCGCAGTCGATAGTAGCGACAATAATCAGCGATCAGTTGCCGAGTGTGATCCTCGTCGTCGCGATACAACACGCCGGATTCGAGAGAACCATGTAAAAGTGAAGGCACTGTAAAAGGCTTGGAGAATCAGTGACAAGTCGTAGCAAGGCGAAAAACGACTTGATTCAGCGGATACGATTTCGACGTGTACAGAGGATAGAAAGGAACGGAACAAGACTAGCAAGACAGGACAGGACAGGAGAGAACAGAATAAACAACAAGGAGAGCAACGACAACGGTGTATCGAGGAAGAATCGCGAGGTAGAAAGAAGAGGAGAGAACAAATCGAATGGAACAGTCGGTCGCGCGCCAGCACCAAGAACGCAGTGATCGTCGTACCTGTACGTCGGTGGCCGAAGACTTGTCCGATTGAGACTCGGGAGTGATGTGGCAACGTTGCTGGTGGCTTGCGAGTGGAGGAGTCAGTCGTCGTTCGGCTGTTCTATCGTAGTCTGTGTCTGACAGTGCAGTGTCGTTGCCAATAGAACCGCGAGGGCCCGTCAGGGCCCACGAACACCGCGAATATCACCGCGATTCTCACCGCGGTCACGATGACATACCTAACAGGAGCAGCAACGAGTAGTAATACCACCATCATCGACGGGACAATCGTACAGATACATCTAACATTGCTACGATAGCGCATGTTCGCGTTTGTTGGTTATCGTCGTTGAAAAACAGCCGATGAAAGAGGAGAGAGTTTCCGTGACTCGTGGTTTAAGTAACAGTGTTTCGAAGCGTACGATCACGGCGTAACGCGCGTATTCGTCGTATTTCGTTGGTCGAGTCGCAGCAACGAGCAGCAGCAGCAGCAAGTTTTGGTTCCGAACCTTTATAGAAGTTCCTGAAGTGCGCGCGCGGGGTTTTACGCGTCTGCCACTCGAATGTCGAGAAACGAATGAGTGCGTGAATCGTGACAACATCGTGTCGAAGTGTACGGAGAGGAGTATCCTGAGAGAGAACGAGATAGAATCCGTCTCTCTTTCTCTCACATCCCATAGAGGCCGTGGTCGGACTTTACGCCGTCGTACGCGCTTCTCCCCTCTCCCCGTAATGGACTGTTTCTTTCTCCCTCCCTCTCGCTGAAGGCCAATTTATCTATCCCGTCTCTGTCTGAATCTATACCATTCCTGTCTGTGCGCTGGCAGAGTTTTCACTGGCGCGACACGACACGGCACGGCACGGCACGCGCGCACACACGCTACCGACACGTAAACGAAAAACGAAACGAAACCGGCTGCTGTCCAGCCGAAACGGGAGTGTCAAACATCCGAGGAAAAATCACGGGCTATGGGAACAGTGTGTGCCATGAACTGAAAAAACAGTGCGCGACCGGTTGTCTCGTGCTTGGCCCCGTCGAAAGAGGATCTTGCATTTCATCCGGTGCGTGCCTGTGTATCCCTTTACACCAAAGGAGGAAGAGAGGTTAGGTTAGGCTAGGACTCCGCGTCACCCTTGGCCACACTCCGTCCTTCTCGCTCTTTCGTGCGATTCTCCTACCTCTCTTTTTCTGGCATACGGCCGAAGAGGAACGCGCAGACACGAGAGGCCAAACCCACTACGTACACACATACACACATAGCCAGGACAATTGGGGAAAGAGGAGGAAAACACAAATGCCGATCGCTGGTGGAATTCTAGTCGCTGGAACCGCGGCTCATTGCTGGTCTTCCGCCGCTGGCATGCTTCGATTCCTCGCTAGACTTTCAGGTTAGCACGCAATCCATCTCTTCTATCCGTTGGACGGAACGTCGGAAACGTTTGACGGCCGTCTTGTCGATTATTTCTCGTTTCAACAAGGAAAAAGTCACGCCGCGCACGCCAGGGGAATCGCGACAGAGAAAAACTAACGACGATCGTCGTCGTGGTATCGTTGCCTACGAATCATTGGCATTCGCCAATAACAATCATCGATAACAATTACCAATAAGAATTCTCGCGTTTATAAGTTGTATACATAATGTTAAATCAATCGTTGGGAACTTTTGACGTATCTCGAATCGAGAAAATGTCGTTCTCGTTTCTCGGCTGTTTTACGCTACAAATATTATAGTGTATAGCGTGTTATTATGTATATACGTATGTATTTGTATTTCGCCTTTTTCCCTGCGCGTGTGCATGCCCATGTCTCTTTTCCAGCATCGACGACGCGTGCTTTAGTCACACTCTCTCTGCATCTCGGTAAAAATTTCGCTATTTTCTCGGTCCTTGTCTAGTCGGGTAGGCGGCTCGCCGCCGGGGAATCCGTGCGGTTTCGATTCCCAGACTTTCGAGTCAGTGCACCGCTACTGCTAGCTGTTAAATGGAAGCGTACAGCGGACGACGTAGACAGAATAAGAGGAACAAAAACGAGAGACGGCCTCGTGTAACCGCGGTATTATACGAGTTCGCGTGTATTCCGTGCAGAGAGGATTTGACGTATCGACTCGGATTTCCATAGCGTCGCGTAAAATTAACCTTCCCCGCTTCTCACTACCACCCCCTTTTCCTCTCAAATCCAAATCGTTGATCGTTGTCATCGGTTTAATACGTGTCAACGTGTTTCTCTTCCTACCTTGAATTTCATTAACTTTTCCCCCGCTACCAATTTCCGTGACTTTCTTTTCGTAACATTAGGGTTCTTTTCAAGCGTCTCTCGTCGATGTATACACTTCCGGAACACGGTAGAAATAAATAAGGAAATAAGAAAGAAAAAAATAGCGGAAATAATAGTAGAAATTATTTTTAATTTGTCTATATTGCTTATTGATAACACTTTTGATATTTTATTAAATCTTATCTATAAAATGCTTACGTAAACAGGAAGGAAGCGTTTCGTAGTTCTGCTTTATTTGATCAATCGGTTATTTGTATCGATTGCGCAAACTGTTCAATGAAAAAGATCAGTCATAGACTACACGCGTGAAAACCCATGAATTTCTTGTAAATTTCATGCGTTTCTTCATCGAGGTCCGTTTTACCCGAATTATTCTACGTTCGTAATTTGTTTTTAAATAGCAAATTGCATTCTGCAACTGATTGTTGGATCGATCGAGCATTGTTTAAGCGATTTATCGTTGAATTAGACTAGGAGCAAGAGCCGAATGATGATAATATAGGAATTCCGTGGTAAATAAAGAATTTTGTCACGGAGAGAAAGAGAATGGCGATGGTAATTATTTGGATTACAGCAATCCGTGGCCGCGTTGTGAGAATCTGTGTCCTCTTGACACGCCGCAGCGACACGGCAACACCGATTCTTCTCATATCGGTGTTAATTAGCGGCCAAATGATCGCTATTGTCGCCAGTTTCGCAACGATCAGCGTCGCGAAACCAACTCTTGTCTAATGAGCGAATAAACCAACTAACTTTTATTTCTAAAGTTGCCTCTCCTTGTATGCAAAAAAAAAAAAAAATATTTTCTCTTGTTCCAAAAGAATTTTTCAAACTTCCTGTAACTATTTTACTTTTTTATACAACCATTCCTTTTTTATTTATCTTCTTACGTGAAACCTAACGTCGAAACGAAATCTATTTTCAGACTGTGGCGAAATTATATGTAGTTTTTGAAAGGAAAAGTATAAATCTTTTCTGCAGCTTTAAAAGTCGAGGAATTGAAAAACCTTGGTTTCGCAGTCATCGAAGCACTTTGTCGTGTGTAATAATAGTAGATAGCCGAAAGTAGTACATATGTACGTAAACAACCTTGCATATTTCTTCAGTTCTTTGATAAATTTAAACGCATGGATTAACTGTTAACGCGAGGTCCTAAAGTATTTCAGCTGATACGAACGTTGTGATAATTTCGTTTTCAAGGCGTCGAGAATACTATCTTCCATAAGATCCAGCCTTAATAATCGACCAATTCAATGGAAAAATGATAAAAGTGCATTTTTCTTTGGAATCTTATATATATATATATAGGAAATATAGATAAGATCGGTATTTATTAAAGAATTTTATTGAACGTTGAAACTTTCATATGTATAATGATATTATATTACTATACACATTTTGTAAATATTATAGCAATATTTTAATATAAATGATTCTATTAATGTTCAACTTTATCCACTTTTAATTTTCTCAAATTAAAAATTTCGTTACTCGTATCAGTAAGGTTTTGATCAAAACTTACCGTAAAGAATCTTTTCGCAAAAGGAAAATAAATCAGAATCGTTTCGATCAGTGCGTGTTATCGTTGCTCAGAAGGAGACCGTAGCGTGTCTCATTTCGATAGGTTTGTTTATCTCATATCTGACTCGTCATCGCCTGATCTATCGATCATGAAATAAACACCGTTTCATCATCGTTAAGAGAGTATGTTCATGAAATTTCCAAACCAAACAGATTGGTATTTATTCGATCGAATAGACGAGCATACGATACATTTGCAAACCTCTGCCCCCTCCTGCTATCCGTTATACATTAATTCATCGACGAGTGAATGAGTAACCTCTAGGCAAAAATCGGCCGCGAATACATCAAAATATAAATAGAAACGTGTCTGAGGACCGCTGCTGTGTGTGTCGGCCTCGGGTACCGAGTCGGTACTATTCGAGAATTTACCTACAGTCAGGTCTGATCCATAAAGAGGAAACGTTCTGAAGTGAAGGAAACGAAAATGTGGAACAGTCATAGAGAAAGAATATAATAGAGATGCGGTGTCGTATCGGTGATATTGGAAACGAGTGGTCGGGTTTTGTGCGCTCGTATCGAGCGCATAAATACGTGGAAGAGATTCGATGCAAATCGCAGGAAAAGTGAGAGTGGCAATGAGTCAACATCCGCATCTGCTGTTTTCTAGCCATCGATAAATTTCGAAAGGCGAATAGTTTGCTTTCGTACCGATATTTTTATTTTCCATTTTATCGCTAGTTTCTTCGTTTCTATTCTACTTTTTCTTTTTCCGGGGGTTGTCTTTCGGTGGTTGTTTTTTTGGAACGAGGAAAAGGGTTGTGAAAAAGAGGAAACGAATTCGATAGGGCAGGATGCAGACAGGAGCAGAGTGATTTTCTTGTTAAATCGCTTGCAGACGCTTTATCTTTAGAAGCCACGGACAGACAGTGGCACCGGTTTTTTTCTCCTTAACGGAAATAGCTATCATTCTATACGCCTTAGAATGAACCGGCAATACTCGGCAAAATTTATTTTCGACGTGTAGGTTTACGTATCCGCCGTCTGGTCGGAATATCGGCCGGGGGATCATCAAAGGGGACAAGAAACCGGAAAATTCGCTAAATTTCGATGCCGTTCGAATCGCCGAATAGACGTTCCGTCGTCTGGTGTGGCGCGTCTGTCGCGTCCAATATGGTTTCTAATGCTTCCACAACACCGATCCGCCATTTGAAAGATATAATAATGAAAAAACGCTGATCTTTGCAGGTGGACCATACCAGTCAAATTGACTGGTTTTACAATTTTATTTGAAAACTCCTACTTCGTGTTATACTTTTTTTCGTAACGATAACTTAAAGAATAATATAATGAATTTTATTTTGTTTTTTATGTATTCAAACTGAAATTTTCTATCAAGGCTACTTATACCAATACCGGTCAAAGTGATTGGTTCTACAATTTTATAAATGCGTCAACCCTCGTTTAGGGATGATGGATTAACAATACCAAAAATGTACTATATAACATGGAATTCCTTCTATAAGAAATATATATTAATAAATTAATAAATATAGAAATTTTTATAAATTTTATAAATATAGAAATTATTACGTATTTTTTAAAGACCAGCCATTTTCACTGGTTTTCGTAGAAATAGCTTCGTGTTAGCACTTTGACTGTCACGCTGAAATCGCATGAGTATTTTTATTGTTCAAAGAATATAATGACAAAGTAATAATAAATTGTTGATGTAAGACAACATTCTTCCCCAATGGACCGTTTATCTTATTGGTGGTCACGGGTGACCACCGTGGCGCCTTGCTAACAGTTGACAGCGACATATTACAACAAGGCTTCGTTTATTTCAACAAACCGTTCGCTTTCGTTATTTCGTCGTAAGCAAAACGTGCAGAATATTTTGTTGAAACGTGTAGAAAATATTAGTAAACAGTATTTGCTTATTCTATATATAATACTAAAGTATGTGCACATTTGTAACTTCAATTATACGATTATAAAGCAGCATTTACAATTATTTTCTAAGGTGTGTTTGTAATAATATTTGTAGGTTACCCCTCAACAATATGGATGCAAACACAGTGCACCGTTAGATGCAAGATTTGTTCTCATTTTTTTTATTGATGTTCTAATAAAAATGTTTAATTGTTCAATGGGGCACTTTTTATTTCAAAGTATCTTCTATTTATCGGTTATATTCAAAATGCCCTAACTGTCAATTTTTACATTTGTAAGAAGTTGATCCGCTCCGGTCATCAATGACAGGAGAAACCGTGATGGGTCATATATGACCCACGTGGCAGTGAAAGTGTTAACTATGGGTAGTTCAAGTGTTAAAATATTAAGAAAAGAATAGAATAACGTCTGAGACAATCTATTAGCTATATATTCTATGACTCTTCTTCTTTCCAAGGTGAAATGGAAATTTATTCTTTACAAAAGACGTATTCGTCAAACCTGTAGTTTCTCTATCGCAAAAAAGTATTCTAATTTAGATAAGTGTAAGATCAGATAAGTCTCAACAGACTGCCAAACAGTTTCATAATTTCACTTTGGTGCCGGTTCGCCGGTAAGTAACTACATATATATACTTCCAAAAAAGAAGTTGTTTACTTTCACGATTCGCCTAACAGCTTCTCTTTAGAACTCCACACTTTCCATCGAGCGAGATATCTTTCTTTCTTCGTTCGTGGTTTTATCTATTAGAAGATAGCGAACTGTATAGATAAGAGATAATGATATCTGAAAATATTTTCTCTTATAAATAGAACATGAATAAATATATATAATCAAATAATGAGAAATATTATTCTTGGCAACTAAGTGATTCGGGGTGTTGTCCATACCATCCAATGACAAAATCCGCAATCACTCAGTTGTCAAGAATAACGTTAAAAAGAGGACAAATAAAGTGTAACGTAAGACGTACAATGTTTTTTGTTTTATATTAGTTTATTGAATTATGGACGAACGTAACAATAGAAATATAACAAAATGGATCATACCTAATTCAACGAAATAATATAAAACAAAAATTGTTGTTGAAACTTTTCGGACAACCTAATATAAATTGAAGAATATCGCCATGTTTGCTGTTGCAATGAGGAACGCGTGTATCGATAGATGTAATCGAGAGTCGACGCGTTGAATCAATGGTCGATTACCGTGAAATCTCGAGAAGGTTTGCCCATTCGTTTCGATATGATTCACGGTTCCGGTTAATCGACTCCGTCGATAAAACATCTAATACACCGAGCTCTTATTTCCCTAGAGTCGCGTGTAGTGTATGAAATTTCGCGGTGCCAACCATTCGAGAGTAACTATTTCTGTCCCCATTAGCAAATAGCACATGAATTATACATGGCTGTCTGTTAATTAACGGCGATGTGTTATGTGTCGGGTTTATCGAGTTGGAAAATTAAACGGTTGGATACGTGTTCGTGGATAGAGAGGATTGTCGGTATCGAATTTATCACGTGGTCCTGGAAACGTCCTTTTACCTACAACTTGCTTAACGCAAGTCGTAATTAAACGCAGGTGTTGAACGAATGGTGGAAATAAAACGATCATGAAACGAGTTCTAATATCGATACTTATAATATTTTTATTATACTATATTTATACATATTACAGTACTCTCGGATTATTAAAAGTTGTGAAACTGTCTGCAAAAAAGCAGTATCGTATCTGTTTTCTTTAATTCTAGCGTTTCGTAATTATTACTGGAACCATATCACGCCATTTTTACCATAATAGGATAATACAAGATAATTTTTAGAAACACTGCTGGATTGTCATAATTCGAAAATTGTAATATAGGATTCTATTATATATAGGAATGAAACATTTGGAACATTTTTAGAAAATTTTTTATCAGAAAAAATTTTTTTATCAGAAAGTTTAATTAGAAGGAAAATCTAATAGAATTTTATCGACGCTACTGAGGTCCCATATTTCCCATAGAGTTCCGTTATAAATATCTGGTATCTCGTTAAAAAAATTCACTGAGTTTCGTTTTTCAAACTTGAACATACCACGATATTATATTATTGCGTTCGTAGATAAAAGGGAAAATCCATCTGGAAAGAATACTCGATTACATCGCGTTTAAAATCGCCACTCTATTGACAAAAATCTGGAACGATTACAAAGGAGGCAGATCGTGGAATTTCATCGTTTAATAATAAAAGTCATCCTGTGTGTACGAGCGGTATCCGGTAATGCTGCACTATTCAGATGGCGTACGTGTGTTCGGTACTTGTATTCCGCACGAACGGCTCGGCCTCGTTTCTGATCGCAGCAACGAGGGTATCGTACGCGGAGAAGAGCATCCAAGGGCGACTCGGACTCCACCATTTCTCGGACAATGATGTTTTCTGCTTCTCTCCTGGAAGCCCGCGCACAATGCCCGCGTAACGCCTATTTCTAAATAGACGAAAGAGTCCAGCCGTGGGATTGACGATACAACAATGAATACCGTTATTATTAGGTTGCCTGGACAAACATCCAAACGTCCGTGTAAATCATATTCGATTTTGTTGTTTTCATCAAAGGATTACCGTTTCTCCTATCTCAGCTTTTTTCCTTTCTATTTTGGGCTCGTTCATTCACCGTAGAAAGGGTACGGAAGATTGGCAAATTTGAGAGTTAAAAAGAAACTGTCTTTTTATCGAGTTTGTCGTGGGATTCACTGGAAAAATATTTACAAAAATAGCAACTGTCAGGAAAATTTCCTGAAAATAATGTATCATCGTATCTTGGATATTAGGTGTGCTGTTAGTTTCTTTTTTCTACAACTTCTCGGATTTATCATACAGTGGCTGACAAAAGTATTCGAACGCTTACACTTACAAATTTCAATTAATAAAACGAGGTGTACTAAATTAATTTGTTAAAACAATTTGGTATCTATAGTGACGGGAAAGTGTCAAGATTACATTAATAAAATTTGAAAACCATTCAATGATATAGATAGGAATTATGATACTTTTATTAGAAACATTCGTGATGAGTGTCTCAGAAAATTATTCGAACGCTGTAACACTGTTGATAGTTTTTCATCTTCCTTTGCAGCGAATGTAAACATCATTGCTAAATGAAAATATTGGTACGTTCACTTGATGTTAGGATGTCGTTTCAGTAACAGTAACGCAAAAGTGTGCACAATAGCATTTAAAATGAATACCAAAAAGTGCGAAACAAAATAGTGTGAAAGAGAAATAATATCCGATTACATGAGGACGGCAGATCGTATAACGAGATTACCAGAATTGTCAACAGAAGTAAGTCCACGATACATTATATGATAAAAAAGTCAAAGAACGAGGGAACACTTGTAAACAAAGGTCGATAAGGTCGACCAAAGAAATTGACTGGAAGAGAGGAGAAAGTTACCATTCGCGAATTAAAAAGAATCCTACCACATCCGCTCCTTAACTCGCAAGTATGGTAGCTGATATGTTTCATAAAGAAGTTCACCCGGAATTATATCGACGAATCTTAAGAAACAATGATATTCATGGCAGAATACCGCGAAACAAGCCATATATTAATGCGGCAAATCATAAAAAAGATTGACATTTGAAAAAACCTATATTAATAAAGATAATTCTTTTTGGGACAAAGTCATCTTTTCGGACGAGTCAAAGTTTAACATTTTTGGCTCGGATGGTCGAAATTATGTGTGGAGAAAACCAAATACGAAATTGGAAATTCGACGTTTACATGAAACAGTGAAACACGGAGGTGGATCGGTCATGGTGTGAGTGTGCATGGCTGCCAGTGGCACCGGAAATTTGATGTTTATTGATGGAATACTTGATAAGTATGATTATTCGAATATTTAAAAAAATAACCTTAAAGAGAGTGCTCGTAAATTAGGATTATTGGAAGATTTCCACTTCCAACAAGATAATGATCCTAAGCATACTGCTAGAATTGTGAAATAATGGATCGTATATAACACACCACACATGCTAATTACTCCACCGCAAAGTCCAGACATAAATCCGATTGAAAATTTATGGGCTGAAGTCGGAAAGAGATTAAATAAATTTCAGATAATCTGAAAGCAAGTATTGAAAGATAAAATTATAGAAATATGGAACTCCGTTGAGTGTAGTTTTACAAAATCATTGGTTTACAGTATGGAACGTCGATTGAGACACACTATAGCTGCTAAAGGTGGTCCAACAAAATATTAATATTAAATAATTTAATAATATATGTAGCGTTCAAATACTTTTGTCAATCATTTACAATGCGTGTTTCTAGTAAATGTATCAACTCCTACCTACGTTGTTGAATCCTTTTCAAATTCTACTGACATAACCTCAAAACTTCCATCTTCCTACTGACATCTGCTTGTCTAAGCAAATTACTTTAATGTACATTATTTCGACCATTCAAGTTGGCATATGTAAGCGTTCGAATACTTTCGTCTGCCACTGTATATTTTTCGATCGAATTAATTGCTCCTCGTTTTAAAATTACATCACATTTAAAGCATACTCTTTTAACCACCAAATAACATCAAAATCGTTATCACAACGATTATCTTATCACAAATATTAATATTACAGTAATATTTTATATTATAGCAATATAACGATATCTGGCGAAAATTGGCGAGTGAATCGAATGAATTAAATTTTTAGAATTGCATTGAATGGATTCGTAGCGTTTAGGTGAATGGAACGACGTTACGGTATTCTAAACTATGTTATCGTAATAATGGATCTCGGAGGGAAATAGAACTTTTGTTTATTTCATTAGGCAAATCCTATTGTTCTCCATTTTTCCAGAGTTTTCTGCTAGTTTTCCATTATTCCGGAATCGACCAGGTGAAAGGGCGATTTCGGCTAACGAGGAGGATGCTCGTATGACTATGCGAGCGGCGCACGTTTCGTATCGTGTCCGATCTCGGATGGTGAAAATCGTCGGTGTTAACGGTGGACTGCGTCGCATACGCGACTGTCTCTACCTGCTTGCTAAATACCAGGTCGTAAAATCTAGTGGAAAATGTGCTCAGTTTGCGGTGAAAAGTTTGTCCGGATGAATTTCAGGAACGTCTTTCTATAATGCTGGGTCAAATGTTTTCTCACGTGTTGTTTTAGGACTTGTAATCCTATTGACCAACTGCTTACCGAGTTTCTATTGAAGTAAGGGTTGATAGGATTTAACCAAACAATGTTAACCGAAGAACCGGCACGTTTGTCAACATGATTGATTTATGATATTTTATAGAGATTATTTAAACCTGTAACCTTACATTTATTAGTTTACTAGTTTATCTAAAAAAATCTTTCTTTTTTATCGATGTTAGAATTCCTTGCTGCATTGGTTCTTTAGAGATTTTTGTTATGCTGTTAGATTTTACAATAAATCAGTATTTCAATATAATTTTGTCTGTTTCACAATGGTTTACAACTTGGATGGTTGGCAACTAAGTGATTGCGGGTTTTGTCAATACCACCTAATGACAAAATCCGCAATCACTTAGTTGCCAAGCCAGTAGTTGAAATTAAAAAAGCGATTCGTTGGACCAAAAGAGAAAATAATCCTGCACGTCGATACGACAAGCTCGGACAATCTCGATCATGAATATTAACGTATCCTCTTCGACGAACGATTTTACCACGGCTCTTCGATTTACGTCCGGTGTGGCACGTGAAAGGACGATCAATTATTCGGGCGCGCGACACAAATGTTATTCGGTGCATTACGCGCCACTCTGCATCGGTCCTCGATCGGAACAAAGTCGACCAATCACGTCACTTTTATTTCTTCTTCATTTTCCCCCATAGTCATTGAATTTTATCGAAAACGATTATTCCTTATTAATTTTAAATTGTTTGTTAGTTATTAACGACTACTGTACAGTACTATTGGATTGGCAACTAAGTGATTGCGGATTTTGTCATTAGATGGTAATGACAAAAGTTGCCAACACAGAACATAGGGATTATGTTTCTGTCAATTAGGTGACAGAAGAAACGTAAGAATCGGACCGCGTACAAAGACTGGCTGAGGAAACGGTGGTTTTCGTGCCGGGCTGAAATCAGGCCGCAGCGATATATCGTCGCTCCTAACCTCGCGATGCCCTGCTGCACGAAACTTTATTTCCATCGAGCCACGGCTTCCGCAACCACCCGCCGCTTTTATACCCTCAGGGAGTGCTGCAGTTGGTCGCAGTGCAGCGGCCCACTGCTCCTGATGCACCAAAACTGCATGGAGAGCTGCAGGCTCACAGATTGTTCTGTAGATGTTAACATCGTATCGATCAGCATCGACGACTTCCTTCTTTTGGACGAAAGAAAGAGACAGGCTATGAATATGGAAGCGATAACGATATTACGAAATTTTATCGAAATAAATGCTGTTATTTAGCATCGAATGCAATCTTGCAGATGATTTCTTCTTGTAAGTGAATTTCTTTTGGTTCAACAGCTTTTGGATTGTATTTAGCTGCAACATGGAATTAAAACAGAAAACAGAGCAATTGTAGAGAATTTAATTTAATACTTGAAAATGAATAATAAAATTACGTATGAATTTGTAAGAGGAGAATGGAGAAAGAATTGTATGTATGTAGCTTAACCCTTTGCACTGGGAATTTTATTTCAATTTCGTTAGCAGCAGCTCTCAACGCTTTTAAGTGTTTTATTTGAAATTTATTTTAACTAAAAAAATAAGAAAATTTAAGTAAATAAAGGAAGAAACAAATTCACTTAAATACTAGTTTTATTCATACTATTTTCTAATTTTTAAGTGTAAGATATATCTTGAAGCAACTTCCAGCATGCAATCACAAAAAAAGGTGGGACTGAAAGAATGTCGAATGGGACTCGACGAAGGAGCTGCTGAGATAAAAACTGATATCGAATTACACTCGACATTGGAGTGCAAAAGGTTAAAGAGACGTGTAAAATTAATAGATTGAAGTAAATAAAATATTTAGCTGAATAAGTAAAGCATAGGTGATTTTTGCCACGTGCAATTCATTCTTCACGTGTCACCACGTATGCCCATTTCTTCACGTGCATTCTACGAATCGCTCTTCACTCGCTGCCGATACTCTACCATAAATATTTAATCGATCTTCAATCGTATATCATTCAACGGTAATGTTATTCGTCAAATGTATCTTCAATCGTAATGTCGTGCCAATTCTACAAAGTAGAATTAAACAATTTAAACAATTGTAAAAATCCATTCCTTTAAAGTATAGCGAAAATATTTTTATGTAAAAAATGAAATTTGCTGCAACGCTCGTAGGGACCTAAATACGTATCTCGAAGCTATTATCTCTACGAGTCAACGATAAATTATCGATACCTAATTGATAATCATTAGCAGCAGCTTGCTTTCAACCGGGTGATCGATCATCGTTTCACCTGCTAATCTACCGTAAATAGAATTGCCTTCCACTGCCATTTTAACGACTATTTCAAATTCTTAAAGTACAAATTCAATCTCGATTGTATCTATTTAACGAAATTACTGAGATTTTGAAATCTGATATATTGGGTTAGCAACTAAGTGATTGCGGATTTTGTCACTAGGTGGTATTGCCAACCTAATATTTCTTTCGGTATGGTTATTGGAGAAATCCGATTTTGAAACTTATTGCTACTTAATGGACGAGGGAAAAATGAATTAGGTGATTTCTGAGATATTTAGGACGAAATATTTCTTCAAAAATGATACCGAGGAATGAATTTTTATTTGTGATTCAAATAAACCTATCGGTGGAAATTCAAACATTATAATTGAATAAATAATACTTAAATGAGCAAATAAAATTATGAAACGTTTTAGTGTGCAATATTTTACGTCAAAGACTGCATTGAAAGGATAAATATACGGTAAACTTCATCTTTTATCGTTCGGGAAATTATTATTATTAGTAATATTATTTATAAATAATATTATATATTATATATAATAATATTAACTTAGAATATAGAAAATAAATAATATAGAAAATTATCTAAATATTTAATATTATTTATAATAATATTATATATAATAATATATTAAATTATTATAATTTATATTATAAATTATATATTATATATTAATAAATTTATAATTATATATTACAAATTATATATATTATACATAATATAATATAGTATTATAAATATAATAAATATAATAAATATATAATATAATATTTAGATAATTTTCTAAAGTACAAAAGGTCTAATTGTACTATTTTTTGAAGATTTTATATTAAATTAGCATAATTAGCATAATGTACTCATATACGAACCTACGGTTAATTATTTATACTGTGTATAAAAAATTGTCTGAAATTGTATATAATTGTATGTAATTATATACACGAAAAAATATGTTCTTTTAACACCATCTATTGGAAGTTAGCAACTAAGTGATAGCGGATTTTGTCACTAGGTGGTATTGACAAAATCTGCAATCATTTAGTTGCCAACCCATGTTACCGTTGCTCATCAACCGTCGAAAGCCATGATTTACGTTATTTCCGTGTCATTTTGCACACGAATGCACTTATACCTTTACACGTACGAAGCTGCAATACGAACACCTGCAGCGTGAATTTATGCAAATTCGTGGCGTCGCGTCGGTGTTCACGTCGGTGTGTCTTTGGTTCGATGCCAGAGTGGACCTTCCATTGTCCATTAGATCAGGCCATGCTACGCGGTGAAGAACGCTAAAGAGGTAGAGAAAGAGAATAAAGGCTAGGTAGGAACGCTCCACTTTTTTCCACCGAAACGGCCCGCTAATATCAAATTACATCTCGCGATCACGAAAGGCTGGTGTGTCCGACCGGCCACGCCATTATCGAACGTTCTCCGGCTTACATACGATCTCTTTGACTGCGAGGTGGGTCCCGGCCGTCATTACCAAGGTGATAAATCGTTCAGAAAATTATGCCTCTGAGCACGTGAAAATTTGGCGTAATTTACCGGCCGAACTGCGCCACTGCGGCGAATTTCAAATTCGTGTGCCGATCTTTTCAATGCATCTAAACTGTTCTTTACTCGAAAACCGTTTTCTCTCCCGTTTATGTGAACGAAAAAATGCTGAAAGACCGGAGATTTAAGGGAGAAAAAAGGTGTCGAAGGAATTCCACGAAAAAATGTGTACCCCTTTTTATCCGCAGATCTACTCTCCTCGAATGAGAAAGCTTTTTCGCTGTGCTGTCGAGAGGCGATCACGCGAATACCTCGTGATACGTCAGCATTGGGAATAAATTAAATTTAACGCTGGAATAACCGCTTTTGCTACCGTGCACGAATGCATGTGGCACGAAAAAAGGGAGACATAAAATTGCATTTATATATCGCGCGCGTTACGTACGAACGACAGCGGGCTGACTTGAAAAATATTTAGACAGCGCTAATCGCGGCGCGGCAGTAGCGGTTTTCGTTGATTCATAGTAGCGATACTCTAGTTGATTTACTCCTCGTCTAGCGGAGAGTAGGTTATTACTCGTTCAGTCGAATGTTTTATTTCATAGTGATAAGTTGATTTTTTATTAAATATATAGAAGTATACAGAAAATAATGAATATAAAGAGTAGCTTAGAAAATAATAAACTTGAGATAGCCGCGTTAGAATTCACTCAGCCACCATCATTCAAGGATTAACCCTTAACGCTCCAAGTGTGCCTCTCGAGCATTACCGATGTGCGGCGCTCTACTCCAAATGTATTTTTCGACCGTTATCGGTAATTGTTTACAAATAAAAAATAACACTCCTCAATGAGTACCGTGAGACCTGTGAACGCAAACCCGGTTTGCATCCAATGAATGTTTTAAAAAATTCCACACATTACTCGATTATAATCAATATAAATATTGCAATGAAAATTATATTACTTCTCAGGTGAATAAAGATTGTTTTGAATGATTTTAATATTATTATTTACACGTCATTGTAACATTTAAAATCTGACACTTAGAAACTTGCAAGTCCAAGTATGATGAGAATAAGTTGAAGTTGCCGATCGATATTCGCAATTAAAAGAGCGTTAAAGGTTAACCCCTGTGACAACAAACAAACAATTGTTAAACAATGTAACTAAACTATTTCTACCAAGTAGTTTCAAACATTTCCGTTGAAATCAATAGCTTACCAATTAACCCTATCTTCACCAAAAAATCCATCCAGTTCCAAGTACAATTCACCACTCGAGTTAAACCATCACGTTCACACTAATTAAAGTGAAATTATCCAGCGAGTAACGTTTCTCTGTTTCCTGGTCCCAACTGAATTAGCTTGTGTGAAAAGGTTTGCGCATGCGCATCGTTGGATTTGCCATGTATCGCGGATACACGTCCGCCATTGAGGGTGCGTTCGTGGCAACGAAAGTATGCTAATTAAGCTGTTGCCGGCACGTCTAATTGCACCGTAGCCGGCTAATGAGTCGGTGGTTTACCTGGCGGCAAAATTTTGGTCTGAAAAGTCGACAAACAACGTGGGTCGATTTTCACTGGCCAATTAGCCGATTCCCCTCTGTTACTGAGATCTGTTACACGGCCGGTGAATTTCAACCGTTGCCGATGGGCTGATTCTCGTGGGACCGGGAACCGGAGTAACGGGCAAAACGCGACTGATTTATTTGTTCTTGTTTGTTGCTGTTGTTTATGTAGGAAACTATGATTGTTTGTAGATTAACACGTCGACTGCCACGGTGGTCATCAGTGTCCCACGTTACTAAATTTTGTAGACTAATTAAAGCAAGGTAAACTTCATAAACAAAAAGACTAAATAGTAATTAGTAGTAAATAAACTGTAATTAAAATATAATAGACTAAAAACAATATAATATTTCGCAAAAATTAAATGTTATGATATAGTAGATATTTTTCTGGGGATAACATTTGAGCTAATGAAACTATTAAAAACTGTAAATCTGGACTGGAAAACATAATATGTTACATTTCCTATTTTTCTACATTTTTAAACGAGGTTTAGTGTTCTATTTACCTGCTTGGTAGAGCAATTAAATAGTCCAAACTTACGAAACAAATAGTAAAACTTAATTATTGTAGATACAATCATTCCCTACAATCATTTCCCTTAGGATAAAGTCTAGATGTAAGTAATTTTTTTCCAAACAATATTTACTCATTCTTCTTGATACAACATTGCAATACAAAACTATAATTTACCAGAAAATATTCGTTTTCTCAAAAGGATTTTCTGACACTTTCAGCGACCTTCTTTCTGAAAATATGAATCCAAATCGGTGCGAACGGTTAACCGATACAAAAGTCCCTGAGAAGAGCGTTAAGACGATCACAATAGTCTCATAAAGCTGCAAATCCCCTCCAATAACCATCTCGAAAAAGGATTCGATTTCTGCTTTTAACCTTGTTCAGCGACGGAGACGATGATTTTCCTTTGTTTCGTCGCGAAACAAGTTTCTCCCTCTAAACGTATGTACTTCGATCAGGAGAAGTATTAGTTGGAAACTAAGTAATTTCGGGTTTTATCATTGGGTGGTAATGACAAAATCCACAGTCACTTAGTTACCAACCGAATATAAAACGTCGAAACCGGACACACGGTGCAAGTTGTGGAGAATCAAAACGTACGCACAGGATGGCTAGGGAGCAGCAATTATCGGGCAAAATGATAAAGACAAAGGCGTAATAACGCTGCACGGTTCACAGAGGTGGATTTAATGAGCCGCTAACCGACCGGCCTGTTCGTTTCGTGCGGAAATTAATCAGCTCCGGCATCGATACGTTTCCCCGGTTTAATGAGATTACCGCGTAGCCGAGCAAAGATCGAAAGATGATCGCGATCCGAAGGATTTCGAAGGAAACAGGTTGGGATATCCTCGGAGACGGGATAATTGCCCCGTGGCGGTTCCTTTGTTGACTTTCCAAATGGCCAACTACATATTTAAGATGTAGTTTATATCGAAAAGTGTCTATTGTAAAACAGTTGACGAAGTTAGAGATAAAATTAGATTCGAAGATTGCAGAGCATCGGCGTTGCATTTTCGATCGAAGATACATTCATCGGGCAATTAAGTTGCCGTGCTAGTAATTAAGTCGTAATTTCAGCTGCCAAAGAAACTTTGTTTAATCTCACGATCGCGCACAGAAACGAAGATAATCGACAGATCTTCGATCTTCTTCCTCGTACGTTGCTGGAGCAATCGATTCATCCCATTAGTAATTAACCTATACACGTAACATGTTCTTAACTTTGTTCGAAGAAAACGGTATCTCTTTGATCTATAGATCGTGAATATAGAGATTAAGATGGGCGATCGACGCGTTATTTCTTTTTTTGAAGACGATCGCGATGAACCCGGTGAATGTCAGTGCCCTTATTTTCGCGGTTTTGAAGTAGCAGCATTCTATTTACGCCCAGCCAGGCGGTTTTTAGTTGGCACGTGTATCCCTCTATAGGTGAGCCGCGTGAAACAGAAGGATGAACGAGGAGGCTCGAAGGAACGGCAGTCGAGAAAGAAGGACGGAGATGCGCGACACGCTGCGCGGAAGAAAACGTAAGAAAGACAGAGAATAAGAAAGAGGAGCTCTCTTGCAACGATCGTCTCGCGTCTACGAGCGTATCCCGCCTTGCCGGCGCGTATCCAGGAAGTGACGTCAGCCGACGACGTTCTTATGAATTAATTTGCGGAAATCAAGCCTCCCACCTACCCCTTTCTCCCGGTCTCGCGCACAGATCCTAATCCTGCGCGCAGTTGCGCAATCCTAATACCGCCTACACACGGCAAAAAGTGTTCATACGCTACTAAATGCTTTGTGCGGTTCTTGTCTCAGTGTGTCGATAGATCTGACGATTGTATTCGCCTGTGGCGCTCACTTTTATCTCTCCAACTCTCGCCGCCATCTTTTATTCCATTATTTTTCAACCATTGATTACATAATTTCTTGATACTGAATGACAGGCTCGTTTTAGAGGAGACACACGGAGTATGGTGTCGAAAGCAGCTCGAAAAACTGTTGCATTGTCTAAGATTCCCGTTAGAATAACCTACATCGATAGAATCAGGCCGAGCAGCTTCCAAGAAAAGATTTTGCATCGCAAATGACCGGTCGAGGACCGAGTGCTTCGACGTTCGATGACTGTCCTCACCCACGTAGCGTTCCAATGAACAATACCTTAAACTTGACGGCGTCTCGCGATCATCCTGTTGCTGTCGCTATTTTAGGACCGTCACTACTACCGGAACACACCGACTCCTCGTCTCGTTCCTCTGTAGAAACGCCGCGATCATCTCCGAATCTGAAAATTATCTCCGATACAAAGATAATTTGCAATTTGGTGAAACGCAAAACTCATCGAAAAATTACCCAAAATTCACTCCTCTCTGGATTAAAGGAGAATATCGTTGGTGAATTTACTGTTCTCGCCGCGCCAGAGGTTGTCGTTCGCGAGTCACGCCTACGCCTTCAAGCTCTTACGCCAAGCACGAGAAACTGTGGCCCGAGCGTAATTAGCGATCCTGTGGCGTATCGACGCCGATCGTCGAACCTTCCGGCTCGAAAATCGGAACGTTGGACGCCTAGACGAGGCCTTTTTAGATTCTAATCGGAGACCAGAACGATCTGCTCGTTGGACACCTACGTTCATCGAATCCCTGCGATTCGACTAGAACAGAACGTTGGACACCTACGTCCAGTGAACCCTGGCGATCCATTCATAGAGTCTATTGCGATCTATTTCTTGGACACCTACATCCATTCGACATCTACGCAGATTTTATACCGTCTTCCAAAAACAGGAATGGTGTAATCGAATCCAAAGGTTAGACGTTCAGAGTGGAAGAAACTTCCTGAATTGAAATGGCGTCGTTGTTCAATGGCGAAATGTAAAATATGTTATATACATAACGCGCGCATATGTTACGCATAAGAAGTTGCAGAATTGTCACAATGAATGGTTCTATTGTATCAAGTAAAGGTGGGATTTTCTTGTAAGCATCGTGTCTGCCTCACGTAGAATTGAAAATTGAACTCGTATCATCGGTACGTTTTACAAGTCACAAGCTACAAGTTTGCAAAAGTTTGAAGCTGACTCTGTGGGATCGTGTACAGAATGCATAGAATCAAAGAATAACAAATATATTAGGTTGTCCCCAAAATGTCTTTCGCTATCTGCACGCAGCTGCTTTATCTGGCTATGTTGATACAAACATGAAACCTAATCCGTCAAATGTTTTGATCTTTATCTTCTATCGTCCTCTAGCTGCCGTAGGACACGTTCCGTTTGCATTCAAACAAAAAATGTTGTGCATCTATTATTTTCTTCTGAAACTTTTAGGACAACCTAATAATAGAGAATTGAACAATACCAATGGCAATATTGTTTTTATTATTTGCAGGATTTTTATTACGGCATAGAATAGGTAAACATATAGATTTTTCACGGACCATATGCCACACATATGTTTCAATTAGTCCCTAATGATTCTTTTATTTCATCTCATTTCCTAATACTTATGGACGAGCGTGTATGTGTATATCAGAGTAGTCGATTGAATCTTCACGGCCATTAAGCCCTCTGTTGTTGAACTTTCCCGCATCTGAATCGATTGGACGGGCGATAAGAGTGTTGGAACGATATTTAGCAACACCTGGATGAACCGAGTACGTCCAATCCATCTCCCGTTGTCGGATATAGATATTTTGCCCAGCACATAACAAGCCGCTTGACGTGCAAAGATGGCCCTTAACTCTAAGGTCCAAGGGATGCCAATGCAGTTTAGGATAATATGACGAAGATCGGTAGCATGAGGCAGGCGGTAATGTATGGAACAGTCGGAAAGCTGGAGAAAGAGAGAGAGAGAGGAGAGCCAGGTGTTTCATGGGGTACCATAGAACAGAACCACCCCCTACCAATGTTCCCTCCTTGCGGAGAGAGACCACACGTTTCCCTCTAACTCCTACGTCTGCTTCCTCGACGCACCCTTTTCCCTTCCTTCTCCCTCTTCCGTCTTCCCTCTCCTTTCACCATCTGTATTTCCCTCTTTCTCTCTCTTTCACTCAGTCCTACCACAACCTTCCACCCTGCCTTCCTTCTTTTACTCTCTAGTTTCGACTGGTCTCCTCGTTATACCGGGTGTCGCGTGGCGAATCGGGGCATTCCCAAGCGGTAAACAAGATAGGATTATATTGTTTGCCGACCGTTTCGTCGTGCACGTTGTCGTTGTTCACCTTCGATCTAGGTGGTCGAGTTTTTAGTCCAGATTCTTTGGCGAGTTCATTGGTGGGCTAGAACGTTCGTGCGGTTTCATGGGATCCGTGAATTTGCTGCTGGTGGGTGGGTATCTTCCGAGAAGCTCGAGAAATCCTAAAAATCCTAACTTTTGTCGTGAAAGTCGTCTGACTTAACCCAACCTGAGACCATCGGTATGTCGAGATATGCGAGTCCCTCTGTCGTCTAATTTTTCGCAATTCCGACTTGGGTTAACCTAAATTGACCTCTACGAGAAATCTCGATGGAAAGAAAAGGGGAATAATGGAACTCCTTAACGACCATTTAATATTCTTTTAGAGGTTTACAACGTACGCTATGAGTCGGGGGAAAAAAGTATCATAGTATATAGCATATCACGAAGTTGTCCAGCACTGGCTGCTTGTTTATTGATCAGCGGATAGCTCGAACGCGATCGAAACTGCGGAACGTTGCGCTCGAACGGCTGGAAAGAGGGCGAGAAATCGATATTCGCTGCGGCGTTGGCTCGCGCGATCGATCCAAGCCACCCGGTATAGAAACGGGTAACGAACACCCAGGAGTAGAGTCCTAGTGCCTCGAGGTCTGTAATATTATACCGGCGAACTCTCATGTGCTCAGGTTTGCGTTTCTGCGTGCATGAGAAACGCCACCCGTGTTGTCGTGCCTCTTTCTCGACGTCATCGTCGTCATCGTCGTCGTCGTAGTCGTCGTAGTAGTCGTAGTCGTCGTAGTCGTCGTCGTCGTCGTCGTCATGGACGTTGACTTGGTTGCGTCGTGCCTCGTCTTCGTCGCGGTCTGTCGTCGTCCAGCTTCGTCTCTCGCCTCGTCGATTCTTCTTTGAATCTGAATAATGAGTCGAGCCGACAGTGTGTCGTTCCTCTTTGATCGTCCGCTCTATGTTGGTTTTCTGCTTTGGTTCGAGACTATAGTTTTCAAAATTACATTTAATTAACTGATTAATATATATGATAGAGAATGTTGTTGATATCATTATGGTCAATATTATTGTTACTCTTTTGTTTTTATTGTGCTATAGGTGATAATGCTCGTAAATAGATAAAGAAAAAGATAAGATTAACTCTTTTGTGTTACGATATACAGGGTGGTTAGTAACTGGTGGTACAAGCCGAAAGGGGGCGATTCTACGCGAAAAAAGAAGTCGAAAATATAGAATAAAAATTTTTCGTTCGAGGCTTTGTTTTCGAGAAAATCGACTTTGAGTTTTCGCTCGGTACGCGTGCATTTTATCGCGTCTCGTTATGAAGTGAATATTATCGCAGTTTAAGTTTGTTTTTGCCGTAACGGAAAATTAGGAATACATAATGAAATAATATGAAGTAATCATAAAAGTTTATTATTACAAAAATTGCGAAAAAAAAAGAAAACAAAAAATTTTTATTCTATATTTTCGACTTCTTTTTTCGCGTAGAATCACCCCCTTTCCGCTTGTACCACCAGTTACCAACCAGTGATTGCGGCTTTTGTCATATCACCTAATGACAAAAGCCGCAATCATTTAGTTGCCAACCCAATAGTTGGTTACACAAATATTTGCCTGGTTATTTGGTATTTAATTGTTGAGTTCATATTAGAATAATTATATATTTATTTGATGGACGATTTCTAAGATATTCATCGATACACACTTGCACGCGTCTCAGCACTTTCTTCCATACCCGACTGTTAACCGACTGGAACAGTTTACATTCATCTGTTTTCGAGACGCCTCGTACACACATACCTCCACACACTGACACCCACATACAAGTATCTCTACTACACATTTAACCCAGTCCAACACACAAAATTATACATATCTCAATATTAATTTTGAAAGTATGATCATTCACTATATATTGTTTTATTTTTAAACCATTATCGGTCTTCTCAATAATCCTATAATTTTATACAAAATATACTGCATACCAAACATGAATGGACACTTTTGTGACGTTCTCAAAAACTGAGCGATTATTTCTTCCAAATGTAGATGCTAAATTATATTACACGTAATTTAATTAAATAATGTTATTTCTATTATCGATTAATATACAGATATATCGCATTTGAATTAACTTCATAAGATATCCGATGGTCGCAAAAATATTTTTCCCGAGTAAAGGAAATACCAAAATACCAAATAGATTATTTATGAAATTGGAATTGCGAGAGTAACGGCGAGCATGCGATCGCCGATGATCTCATCACTTAGATCGCAGGCACAATCGACCTATTGCACCTCGTAAAGCCGTCATTGTCTCTTACAGAGTTTATTAAAGCCGCTACAATTGGCACCTACTTCACTCAGCAAAATACGATAGGCTTTCTTCTTGACCCGGCGTTCTTCGGGGCCAGCGTGTACAATTATCGGGCGTTGATGTCTCCCCGCGACGATTCGCGCCTCCGTCCACCGTTTAACGTAATTATCAAGCACGTTCATGGCTTACACGAGTAAGCGGATTAAATTCGCGTTGTTCCTTCAGTCTTCCATGGATCTTTCGCCGTTCAATCGCCACCCATCTGTGTGGTATGAAATAAAATCGATTAAAAGAAATCGCGCCTTTCCACGTATAATCTCGATCGAAGTTTCACCGATCGAACGTTTCCTGGTGCGAAAGATAAGGTTTTATTGCATCACGCGAAGAAGCCATTCACGTGCTTTCGAGTTGACGCCTTTGCCATCAAACGTAGCTTGCCCCCTCTCTGCGTTCCTTAGTTTTTTCTTCGTCACTCACAGCTCAGGATAAACGTTATCTCGTATCGAACGTCCTCGAATCCCTGTTCTCGAATACTTAATCGTTAGATCAACGAAAAGTCGTGAGCAAACGTAAAGTAGAGCGAACCAAGTCGTTAAAACGTGTGGCGACTTATTTTGCGATTACGTGCGCGTGCTATGTTCGTCGTTTAATGGAGGACGTTTCGTTATCGCGTGAACGCTGTCGATCGCGATGCCCCATTTTGCAGCGACCTCTCTGCTTCATTCCTTCTTTATCGCGTGGTTTTTTACCGATCGAGGAAACCAGTTGTTATCGCCAGTCGCTTCGTATTTGTTATCGTTAAATTCGAATCGTCACTAGTCGGTCTCCGATGTGCAATAATTCTACTTTCCGTGGAACCTACGAATTCCAGGCTGGGGCTCGCGGTGTTCTCTTTAGCGCTCGCAGGAAACACAGAGAAACGTTCCTAGCGAGTATAAATATCAGCCGGTGCTATTCCTGTTAAACGCAAACTGCAATTGTGGCAACGCTCATTTCCACACTTCGAATTCTTTCGTCTGTCTCGCGGGGATGCGATTCAAAGTGTTCGATTGGCCGAGATCTCTTGGAGGAGAAGAAGGTTACGATGCTTGGACAGATCGGGAAAGATAAGAGGCGAGGTACGTAGGAAGCTATCGATGCCAACTCTTCGTAACCCGCTAGAAAATTCCAACATTCTTCGGGCTTCCATATCCATTTCGAGTTTAGCGAGAATCGATATTTGGCGTGGCCTTCGTGGTCCGGTCCGGGTGTAGGTACGCATGAGGTTACACCCGCGTTGCCGTACTCTGTGGTTTTTCTTTCTTCCAATACGATGTTACGATGTACGATGTAGCAGATACCTTGTTACCGTTTGGCGTCGTGCGTAACTATTAGACTATTAGACTTAAATTTAAATGCACATAACTCACAAAATATGAAGAATATTATATAAAACAAAATTCTCTATCTAGATTTCACTTTTTCCCACTGTATTGATAAAAATATGAATTTGTATAAATGTTCGTAATAGCTGATTAATTTTGATATTTCATGGAAATGTTTCGTTACTTGCCAACTTACATTTACTTTTAATTTATTATTATTCTATGAAACTATGAACAATTTTAAGTAAATTTAGTTATCACGTCCACTCTTCATTTTATCACTACAAAATAGATATTGGACGATCGTGATAACAATGTTTAAACTTCTGTTGGACAAGGATTCCTTGAATTATATAACGCCGCTTGCCCATTGAAGTGAGCAATATTTCAAAGTGGTCAAAAAATATTCATCAACGAAACATTATTCTCTTAACCTATATGTCATATAACATACTATATATACTATATGCACTAAATATCATTTTTGTGTTAAAAGATTCATGGTCCTGTTTGGTTTCTATTTACCGTGCAATGCCTGTAGCGCCGTGTTTTTTGAAATTCCTATACAGTCAGACATTCCTATCCTAGTCAGAATGTCATGTAATCGTCACTTAGTTAGCATTCAAGTAACAGAGGTTCGCAAGGTGCTGAAACACAGAAATATTTATCAGATTGTCGAATAAACAATTCTTAAGGGCAAAACGATCGTTTTCGACAATAATTCGCTTTCATTTCCGTTACAGATCGATAAGAGTGTGCGTGTAACGATAGCTTAGCTGGTTCGTAAATTTCTCTTATCTCCGGGCGAAGATCTGTCGTGCCGATGGCTAATGTAGACATTCCGTTTTCTTTCTCTCTTTTTTATTATTATGCACAGTGAGCAACGTTGACGCAGCGGCGCTTTTACTGTGGTTGCGTGAACGTCGTCGCTGGAAGGAACGGTGTTCATAGATTTTGGCGATCGATAATTTCGAAATTTAAAGGAGGCAAGCGATACAGTGGCGTCCGTTCAGAGCATGAGAATGCGCCGGATTTACGAGCTCCTAGATCAGATCCGATGATTGTTTCTTTAACCTCGGGGGGCGTCGTCGAATTAAATTTTTCATCAGGCAATAAAACGTTTCCCCTTACCACGTTTTCCGCGAATCTACTTTCGTGACTGTGTTTTTATTTAAAATTGAAACGCTACTCTTTATGCAGCTCCTTCTGCTATCAAGCAGAACTGCAGTTTTGTCGTGGAAGAAATAACTGGCAGGTGATTCTATTGAGGTTAGTTTAAGGTTAGGTTCGGTTGGCAACTAAGCGATTGCGGGTTTTGTCATTAGGTGGTATTGACAAGATCCGCAATCTATTGCCAACCTAATATTTTCATGGAACTCGCGACTTTTAATCTTACGGTACGTTACGAGTTGCACTCGCGGCGCGGATTTATATAGAAAACTAATTGTATTCGTGTGAGATTATTTTAAAGTGTAGTTTCAGTTCATATTCCTCGATGTTAGATTATTAGAATATTTCCATATGATACGGTGTTACAGCAATACATAGCAATAGTTGCTTAAGCACAGTAGAATTCCGTTTATGTGAATCTACTAGGGAGGGGGAATTAAGTGATTTATATAGTCGAAGTTCACATAATAGAAACTTGAAAGTAAATAAACTTCCTGATTCGACTAAATAGATTCTGCAGTTTGTTTAATCTCTCGCTAACTAGGATTGAGGTTAGAGAGTTTTATCAAGAAACTATATTTATTTTCAGGTAAAGAATGAAAATCACGGGGATTCTATATTTAACTAATATCATTGTGTTACAAGATTCGTGAAATATTTACTAGAAAAGCTTAGACAAGCATAATATTAAAGGTATCTGTACGGACAAGTAGAATCTCCTTAATCCTGTCAGTTGCTACCTTACCGCAGACGTGTTTTCAGTCGTCTGTTCTCTTTAATCCAATCTTTACTTCGTTTTCCCACCTATATTTACCTTCTATATTTACCTCCCACCTACAACATTCAAATTCACGAAATCCTGGACAACTCTAACGGCAGGAGGAAAATTCTTCACCATTCTTGTCTGCAGCAAATTGGTCATATTTTCTGAACATTTGTCAAACTTTTCCCAGCCATTTCTCCGAAAGAATGAATAAAAGATGTCGACGCGCCTTCCGATCTTTCTTTTGAAAATTCAGGTACAGATCCAGGCACGCGGTGACAGTTTTGCATCGGGTAGGCGGCGTCCAACGGTTCCTTGCTGTTTGTTTTGGTGTCTGGCGGTAAAAATGCTCGGATTTCGGCCAGCATCGATCGTGTGCACTGTACATTCTACGAGGCAGACTGCGGCCGCTCCTTCATCTCGTTACATTTATAGACTTACAGAGAAGACTTCGAGACACGAGCGACTCGAGACGTGTCTCGCTCGCGTTCGCCACGCGGCTCTCATATTAGTCATCCATATTTCCGATTAACGAAACGAAACGACTCGGTATCTCCGCGAGTGCGGCACAGTCGAGAAAACATAAAAATACGAGAAATCGAGTGACGAGGAAATAAAGCGATTAGATGGATACGTCGATGCTAAGGAAACGGGTGGCATTTCGCGACAGGTAGACGAGCGCCTATTGCACGCGCCTCTGACACGCAACTAGGTCAATGGCGGTGTTCTGCCACGTTCTGATTTATGATCCTCCGCCTTCCGATCGGGGACACACCGGGACTGACCACCCAGCTGCAGCGCCAGGGTGACAGCTTTTTCATACGGTCACGTTACTTTCCCAACGATTAGATTCTACAGACTACAGCAATGTGCTTCTTTTAGGTTAGCAACTAAGTGATTGCGGCTTTTGCCATTAGGTAGTATTGACAAACCCCGCAATCACTTAGTTGCCAACCTAATATTTCGCGGAATTTTCAGCGTAGACGATTCAACGAAAGAACGTTCGTTTTGAAACGAGGAAAATTGAATAATATATTTGACGAAGATTATAGTTAAAATAGAGATGTCTATATATTTATTCACTAGAATTCAATATAAACGTAGCGTTTTTCTGCAGCAACGCCATTTCTTTAATATTAGGTTGGCAACTAAGTGATTGCGGCCATTGCCATTAGGTGGCATTGACAAAACCCGCAACCTAATAATTTCAGAGGAATAGACAAATTTTAAATACTTTTTTTCTCGCACAGAAAGATGTTTTGATCTTTACATTAGAATTTTGTGTTTAATTCTTAACACAATATAAATTTCCGTTTTTTTTTTGTCCATGCAAGAATTAGGAAACGTTTTGATACAACTAAACTCTGCATTTCTCTGCAAACTTATATCTTTATGAACTGAAGAGAAGGAAACGGTGGAATTTGGGTAAAAATTTGTTTCTCTGTTTGAATATTTATATCTAACGAATATTTCGTGTATTTTTGTACATCGTGAACCTACTGCACATCTTCGCAGATTACAATTTTCCATAGAATCTTAGTTGTAAGAACAGCTGGTGTCCACTGGTGCGTAACGTCTCTTTGAGTTTACATCAAATCTACATGTAAGTGAATTACAGAATTTGTTATCATATGCTCGGAATGTTTCGTTCTGGAAGCTCGTGGGAGCAACGTTTCAACTAATCTCGTCCGATTGTCCAAGTAGACACGTCATTGGCACAAAAACGTGACGGATGTGTCGCATGTTTCCACAGCTACGTAATCATCGGCGAGGTAAAATTCAAAAAAAAAAAACAGCTCACCTCGTCGACAGTATTTTCTGTCGTTTAACGGCACCGTGCGTATTTCGTAATTTATGCTAAATTAATGCAAGACCTATGTGTATGTCGTATACGTATTCGCATGATCGTTGGACTACAAAACGCGAGTTTTCTCGTTGCGACAGCCGAAAACCAAGAGGCGAAACCATAATTTGGTCGGCCGTGTGATTAGCATCATCGTCCGTCGGGACGGTCATTGCCGACGAATTATAAGATCTACATCGATAAGGATTCCTCGGCTTATGCTTTCTCGGGTTAATATTCATGAGGCCTGTTCCACCTCCGTATGGAGCTTAATCTTTGCTCGATCGATGATAAACCGGTCGATTCATAGAGAGAAAGAGACCCTTCTTTGCTCGACGTGACCAAGGGATACTTTGTGTGCTGTAACTAACAATGACTCACCGAGGATGGGCTTGTTAAAACGTCTTCTTCGGTACGTGTGCCACCGATTAGTATTAATCCACGTGGAAAAGAATTTTCTTCGTACGAGAATCCCAGGTTTCATCTAATTCCACTTTGCGAAAGCACACGACGTCTGCTTCTGATAACGTTAAGCTATCTTTTTCCTAGTAAAAATTCAGGAAAGTCTTCAGAAGATTTCTGGTGAATTATTTGGCAAGATTTTTAATCCTTTGAAAGTATATTTTTTTTGCAAGAAAAAATTCAGGAAAATTTTCATAAGATTTCTGGTGAATTATTTGGCAAGATTTTTAATTTTTTGAAAGTATATTTTTTTTGCAAGTAAAAATTCAGGAAAATTTTCACAAGATTTCTCATGTATTGCTTGACAACATTTTTAATCTTTTGAGAATATATTTTTTTTTGCAAGTAAGAATTCAAGAAAATTTTCACAAGATTTCTGGTGAATTATTTGGCAAGATTTTTAATCTTTTGAAAGTATATTTTTTTCCAAGTAAAAATTCAGGAATTCAGGATTTGTGACGAAGCTATTTTTTTTTTTGCAAGTAAGAATTCAGGAAAATTTTCACAAGATTTCTCATGTATTGCTTGACAACATTTTTAATCTTTTGAGAATATATTTTTTTTTGCAAGTAAGAATTCAAGAAAATTTTCACAAGATTTCCGGTGAATTATTTGGCAAGATTTTTAATCTTTTGAAAGTATATTTTTTTCCAAGTAAAAATTCAGGAATTCAGGATTTGTGACGAAGCTATTTTTTTTTGCAAGTAAGAATTCAGGAATATTTTCACAAGATTTCTCATGAATTGCTTGACAACATTTTTAATCTTCTGAGAGTATATCTTTTTTGCAAGTAAAAATTCAGGAAACTTTTCACAAGATTTCTCATGAATTGCTTGACAACATTTTTAATTTTTTGAAAGTGCAGGTCTGTTTGTGACGAAGCTATTTTTTTTGCAAGTAAAAATTCAGGAAAATTTTCACAAGATTTCTGGTGAATTATTTGGCAAGATTTTTAATCTTTTGAAAGTGCAGGTCTGTTTGTGACGAAGCTATTTTTTTTTGCAAGTAAAAATTCAGGAAAATTTTCACAAGATTTCTGGTGAATTATTTGGCAAGATTTTTAATCTTTTGAAAGTACAGGTCTGTTTGAGATAAAGCTATTCTTTTTTGCAAGTAAAAATTCAGGCAAATTTTCACAAGATTTTTGGTAAATTATTCGGCAAGATGCTTAATATTTCGTAAAAGAAATGAATTCTTGAGAATTTAATCAAATTTCATCCTCTTGGGTATATTTCAATGGAACTGGTATCTCTAGCGCAAGAAGTTGCAAATGTATTTGACTTAATTCTAGCGTGGCAATCAGCTACCTAAATATTCATTTTAACGTTTCCTTGAACAATTTTATATTTCCTGAAAACAGTATCACAAAACTGTAATCTCATGTTTTATAATATTGCATTGACAACTAAGTGGTTGAGGATTTTGTCAGTAGGTGGCACTGACAAAATCTGCAATCACTTAGTTGCCAACCTAATATCAAGTGTTTCATGATTGAAGAAACTCGAGATTATAAAAATATCAAATTGCAAAGAAACATATAAAATATTCAAAGTGAAATGTAATTTAGGTTACATTTGTTAAAATATGAGATCGCATAAAGATCAACAGTCCATTCATAATTCCACGTTAATTTACTAATTGAACTAGAACTATACTGTATTGATACTACTATAGTATTTCAAAGTATACAATATAGTACAAAAGGACAATTGCAAGATCTTTTTCCTACAATTGCAATTAACGATACAAATTATCGTACGCTTTTCTTTGACTTAACAACTAAGTCATTACGGACTTTGCCAATACCACCTAATCACAAAATCCGCAGTCACTTAGTTGTCAACCAATAGATGTCTCCACGCTAAAAATGTTCTCTATAAGTTTAAATATTGCAACTTTAAATTTGCTGACACACTTGGATTATCAATAAATAATATACTCAAAAAATACCACGTATTACAGCCAACAAATCATAGCTACGATTCTTAAAAAAAAGTAAAACGACAAAATCCCTAGATTTGCACGTAAGCGTGCCAATTCCCCTCCAAACGCCCTATCAAACTCGCTCAATGAAACTAAGAAGAGAAGATCAACAAACAACGAAAGTGTAGGATTCCACAAAATTATTTCGTCCTGAGTGCTGTCGCGCGCTAATTGCTCTCTCATTGTAGACAGTACTTTTAATTGGACTTCCGAGAAACGGTTGGGCTTGCAGGCCAGGCTTCTCGGTCCACGGTAATTTACTTTGGTCTTGTTCCGTTCTGTTCGAAGGGAGGAGAACCTCGAGTTTGCTCTCGTTTGACGTTGAATCTGGTGGTGGTTGGTCGAAGCCGCATGATCGTGGTAGGTTTCGACTGAAAGGTATGAAAAGTGTTTTTTTGGGGTGGGAAGGAGTGGTATATAAAGGGGGAGGAATGAGAGACGGGGAGAAGGAAGGCAGTGCTTCCTTAAGGACCTAATCTCTTAAAGACAAGGCAGATTATTCCGCCTCGTTCCGCTCGCTGCGAAGAGTCAAGAGTCGCGGTGGCTCCCTTTAATTTTCCCGCCGTCCAATTATCTTGGCATGGCTGCCTCGTGGTAATATCCATCGACGGACATACACAGCGACTGATCGAACGTTTTAACGACTCCTCCCCTATCCCGCCGGTGTGCTCCTTTTTCTACGCTTAAATAAAGATGAATCTATGCACCTAAGTATACACTGGTGTGCGTTGTTTCTCTGCCAGCATTTTTCAATTAATCGCAGCGACCCCTGGTAGGGAGATCGACCCTCGGACAAGCGCACCATAAGCCAGATTACGTTATTACTGTAGTGCACCTGATCGTTTCGACGAGAATCGTGGAAACCTACTTTCCCAAAGTTTCGACCCTCCGAGCGAATTCTTTGCTCGAAAAAATAGCAACCGATTGTCGTCGAATTTTCCCATGCGCGTGCATTATACCGACGAGTTTCTCTTAAACTCGCTAGATAAAACTGGTAAGGAAAACGAGCTTAAGTGGAAAAAAAAAGGAAGAAACGGGGAGAAAGGAACGAAAGAAAGAGCCATGAGAGTCGATCGGTGGATCGTGATCGGCTGGGTGCCCACGATTAGCAAGAGAAAAGCAGGGAAAGTAGATTAGGCTATTGAATTGGGTTACACGCACAATACGGAATAATAATGAAGCGTACACGCAGGCACACTGCGCACGTTTGCGATCGACAAATGAAACGGAATAAGAGGATTGGCTGGTCGGCAGTCATCCTGAACGAGATTGGCCGGACCGTAGGGGGTGGCGGTGGGGACACGAGGGTAGCCGCCGAAACGAGATGAGATGGGAAGAAATAAGGAAGATTGCTTCCCTTTTTCTCCTCTCCTCTTTTTATATTTCTCCTTCTCTCTTCCATCTCCTCTCTCTCTCTCTCTCTCTCTCTCTCTCTCTCTCTCTTTTTCCCCCCCTCGTCTCTACTCCCTTTTTCTTCAAGCTGTGTGTCCTGCTGGTTGTGGCATTGTCGCCGGCCCACCACCAGCGACGACCAGAATGGCGGAGCATAATGCCGTCGTTTGTCAGTTCGCTCCGTTTGTCCGGCTCTCTTGGCCACGTGATTAGCCGTGCCTTCCAGAGCGACCATTGAAATGCGCACAAACAACGCCGCCCCGGTCTCCGCAGCGCCAATTATTATCGACGCTTTGAACCGGCGCAGCGCGCCGTTCGGAACCGGCCTCGTCACCCTTAACCCACTTGCCGTGATTTACGAGGCTTTCTGCGCGTCGCGACGCGCTCCTCTCGCCTTTTCATTCCAGTCAAAGCTCATCTTTCTTTATAGAGGGATGGTAAACCCGGTAATATTGGAGAAGGGATGGGGAATTTCGGGTGATTGGATCGTTGAGGGCACAATTTATTGTTTGCGATTGTGTGCTGTATAAACTTGTTTGAAAAGAATCGGGTTCGGTTATTTTACGATTTCAATTCGTGTTTTATTTGCTTGGCAACTAAGTCATTGCGGATTTTGTCATAGCTTGTATTGACAAAATCCGCAGTCACTCAGTTGTCAACCCAGTACTTGTCCGCAGTACGAGAAAACATTCGACGTGTCTCTTATATTTGGTCGGTATGTCTGGTATCAGGGAAGTCTTTATACTATAGAATTTTATTATTATTAATGTTACCTTACGATGGATCAACTAAGTGGTTGCAGGTTTTGTCATCAGGTGGCACTGACAAAACCCGCAATCACTTAGTTCCCATAGATTGTGATCGATAATATCGATGATATCTAGAAATTCCTGCTTAATCTCTTATCTCGTGATTTGTCTAGCTACTTGAACGGAAGTTAGCTGTACGATGTTGCAGCACAATATCAAGTGCAAGCTATGGATGGTTATGTACGATTATAGCGATTCTGTATAGTAGCTGTTCAGATGTCACATTGATTCATAGATTGAAATGTCTGGAAGAATTATGATGCAGACACGCTTTTATTAAATCTGTCTTAGAATTATTTTACTATTATTTATGTTACCTTAGAATAGATGAACTTATGGATCATTCTATTGGTTGGCAACTAAGTGCTTGCGGGTTTTGTCAATACTACTTAATGACAAGATCCGCAATCACTTAGTTGCCAACCCACTATATACTAAATCATTCGTTTCTTCAACGAAGAAATTAAAAGAAAGTGGTGTCGTGGATCAATTTAGGCTTCTGAGGGGCTCGTTTCTCAGTCTCAACAATTCATCTAAATTCTGTTACAAGTGCACTTCTAGCTTCGTCGAATCAATTTATAACGAGTTCGCCCTTCAGACTCATCACGAGTATCGATATTGATCTTTGTATAAAGCGGGCGGTTAATTCCTCAATAAGATATCCAGCTATCGAGAATAATTCCTAGAGTGTATGCGCTGGCATCGTTCGATCAGCTTGGCCAGTCAATTTTGCGGCGAAAATTGATCGAGAAATACAAGCGGCGGTGTGCCCTACCGCCTGCTCCCAGCATGCTTGACAAAAAACCATAATCGTGTGCCGCAGGAGGAACCATCTGCGGCTTCGAAAATCATGATGCGGACCATGTGCCGCCTGCCAACGATACCCTTGCAACGCAAGGGCTCCTCCGTAACTTACCTCCTCTTTCTCTCTCTCTCTCTCTCTTTCCCTCTTGCTGTATACTCGACACACCGTAAAACGCGCGCACCTATGTTCTCCTGTGTATACGTGTTTGCCCGCGTCAGCAGAATGGATCAGTTTAGCGCGTTCGAAACCGCGACGAGAAATTGCCGATAATCCTATTTCGTTCCTTTTTTTGTTTATTCGTCCGTTCGTCTGTTTATGCTCTATGTTTTGTAGTATCGAGTTACAACGATGACGAGAGCTATGGTTCGAATGTAAGAGCTGCGATGTTTACTTGGAATATATTGGCTTGGCAACTAAGTGATTGCGGATTTTGTCATTAGAAGGTATCGACAAAATCCGCAATCGCTTAGTCGCCAATCTGTGAGCTTAGCTTCGATTTAGAGGATTAAGTCGCAGCTGCTGTCGTTGGGTTAGAATCGACCGCAATTGGGTAAATTACTTCATTTTGGAATATTCCATTCTGTTTTGTATTCCATGAGTTGGCTGATGTAGACTACTAATGACGTTCGTCATATTAAATATTGAAGGTTAAATAAAATGATGCATTATGTTCGTGTATATCTCAACAATACCCTGAAGAATGTATATGATACGTTTATGATATACTCAACAATACCCTGAATCGAGGATGGAAGACTTGGTGTTGTTCTATGTTTCAAATCAATTGCGACATATAAGGCATATTACAAAGGCAAGCTTATCAATTGTATCGAGGATAATAAAAGTTCAGTTTTTGCAGAACAAGCGGGTAGTCATACATTCTGATGAAATTGTGGGGTTTTCAGAAAATAACGATAATCATTCTTGACTACAATTGAGCTAGATAAGGTATTTCGGAAGAGATAGTAACGCGATCATCTTTTAACCAATTACAGTGGCTGTAAGCAATATTTACACACCGTTGTATTTATTATAACATTTACACATTTGAATCCAAGTATATCAAAAATTTAATACTTTTAAAATGAATGATTGAATCTGATAAAAATAGGATTGATTGGAAAATATTCTTTGCAGCCGCTGCAAGTTCTAATGAAATTCTTCTCTATTTACATAACCTACGTATTTCTAGTTAACACTTTGTCTGCCACACCGAAATCACATGTTCCGCTGAGGGCGCCACGAGAGTATTTTTACTATTCAAAGCATATAATGGCAAAGTAATAATAAATTGATGATTTAAGACAACATTCTTCTCCAATGGACCGTTTATCTTATTGGTGGTCACTGGTGACCACCGTGGCGCCTTGGTAACAGTTGACAGCGACATATTACAACAAGGCTTCGTTTATTTCAACAAACCATTCGCTTTCGTTATTTCGTCGTAAGCAAAACGTGCAGAATATTTTGTTGAAACGTGTAGAAAATATTAGTAAACAGTATTTGCTTATTCTATATATAATACTAAAGTATGTGCACATTTGTAACTTCAATTATACGATTATAAAGCAGCATTTACAATTATTTTCTAAGGTGTGTTTGTAATAATATTTGTAGGTTACCCCTCAACAATATGGATGCAAACACAGTGCACCGTTAGATGCAAGATTTGTTCTCATTTTTTTTTATTGATGTTCTAATAAAAATGTTTAATTGTTCAATGGGGCACTTTTTATTTCAAAGTATCTTCTATTTATCGGTTATATTCAAAATGCCCTAACTGTCAATTTTTACAATTGTAAGAAGTTGAGCCGCGCCAGTCACCAATGACCACACAATGGCGTCACAGGAGAAACCGTGATGGGTCATATATGACCCATGTGGCAGTCAAAACGTTAAATAATTCCCAACAATTCATCCCTATTAAACTACAACAGAAAATCCTCGGTAAATCGCGCTCAGCCATTCTACAAACGCCATTGTCCAGGTTGCATACGGTTCATGCGGAAATCCACTTGTACGAGATTTACAAAGTCCTTCGGCCATAATTCTTGTCAGGACAACGTTCCCGTTGTCCCAGATCGACTTCAATAGCGTCTGTATGCGCGACAGGTGGCGGCGCTTTTCTATATCCTTGAGCTCGTGCAGATAAGCCGATAACCATATCTGCGAGATTTCACGCTGCGGATACAGCGTAGAAACGGCAAACAAGATAAGGTAGATGGCGCGGATAACGCAAGTAGCTCGGCACCCGATTTCAAATCGCCGCTCTAAAACGCCTGGCGCTACCTTCTTCTCGCCTCTCCTCGCCGTTCGATATCGCTTAGCGTGTAATTCCTGCTAATTAACCGATCTGCGTCCTTTTTCATTAATTTAGAGAGGCGCGGCGAGTGCGATATTCTCGGCTCGGTTCTGCATGTCACTGGGCAATTTAGCGTGCGACACTGTGTACACATTTTAGGCAGGAACACGGGTCGGCTCGGTGATACCCTTAATTACGAGTCAATCGGAGGCAAAACGCGGCACGAAACCGGCCTCGTCGCCACGATAAGCTGCGACTTTTTACGAGGTTTCTTTCTGTCCGCTTCGAAGTCGACGATGAAAGTTTTGTTGCCGCCAGGATCAATGCTACATAGCTATCGTCAGAGAGTGGTCGTTTGTTTCCGACCTGTTTGGTCAAGGATTTGTAGGGCATTCAGGGAATCCGTGGAATGGAACGTAAAAAGATCCGATCTGAACACGAAATCGTTTCTAACCTAACCCCGATTTAGGCAACTAATTTTCTCTATTATCGTATTAGTGAAACTGTTAAATCTAAACTTTAGAACTCTGGCTTTAGACCTTTAGGGTTATGTGAGATCTTTGCGATAACCTGAAACTTTAAACCATGTTATCTTTGAAATATGTTTTCTTATCGAATTGCTTTTTCTAAAAATACTCTGTGTTCTATGGCGATACTTAAAACCTGCGAGACTCGAAATACCAAGGTAGATTCGAACGGTGTGTCTGTGCAACTTTATTAAACGCGCGTCGATGCTCGAAACGGACGACGAAGTATTACGTGTTACATAATATTCGACGGGATCTCGGCGAGGCGAGACGTACAAGTTGCCACCTGTTCGCCTGTTTCTCGCGACGCTATATACCGAACGTATATCTTAGATCGAAGCAAACTTCTTTTCAGAGATAAAAGTGCCGATTGTTGTTCTGTTCGTAGCCGTTTATCATGTCGCAATTTGAAAGAGGCCAGAGAAATTAATACGGCGTAAAAGGGGGTGAAAGGAGATCGCGTACAATCAGCATCGCCGCCATTGTTTCCGTGGGCGCGCGAGGATTCTTTCGCTTTTTTAGAAACTCATTGTCGACAAGGAATCCGAACTGGCTATTCATTACGTTTCCATCTGTACTCGGACAATAACCGCAGATTTTTTCCTTTTCATGGTTTTTGCGTATTTAACGACTGCTCGTGCCGTACACAGCTTGTTAAGAGAATTTAACAAGCACTTGCGATTCCGTGTCAACAGCGATCGTTTAAAAGTCAGCAACAATACGTGGAACGCGTTTCGTCGCCCTACTTTCCCGGAAGACGATCGACGAAGTTTTGTAACCGCCTGCGCAACTATTTTTGTGCAGTGACGCGGTATTCCTAGGGAAAGAAGCGTTTTTATGTGTCATCGGTTTCGGTTGCGTCATACTCGTTGGGAATAATTACGGTAGCACGACGTATATACAGACCCCATTTATTTTCTTCGTGCTCTATCGAATGAACCTGTGTTGCTTGAATTCGTTTCATGATCACAGGAGAAGGACGTGATGAGTCACATGTTCTATATTTCACGTGTTTTATAGGTTGGTAAACTATGTGATTGCGGATTTTGTCACTAGATGGTACTGACTAAATCTGCAATCACTTAGTTACCAACCCAATAGAATGCACCGTCGATCACTTTCGAATCGAAATTATCTTCTCATTCGATTTTGAGATCAAATGTACGTTCTTGTATTCTTGAATAGTTAACAAATATTACGCGTTGCAATTCAAATATTTAGAAATCAAATACTTTGGAAGATGGAAAGGTTTTTTGCCACCTGTTTTCTTTCGCGCAACAGCACAATTATCCTGTCATAACGAGTCCCTTTCTTCCTCTCATTCGAGGCACCGCTACGATACTGTACCTACGTCTGGAAGCCTTATTTTCTCCCTTAAAACTCGAGAAGGGCGATGCGCGCATTAGTCTCGTTTCTATTTCACGGCACACCGTTGTTATCCTTTGTCGTTTATCATTCGTGTTATTTATCTCTGAAATTATACTACCATTACATTGCAACCTAACCCCAAAATCTACAAACACAAAACTCCAAATCTTCTTATCTAAACTCCAAATGAAACCATATCCTACGTATACATTCTCGGTCACACTTATACAAGCAGTTGAAACTGCTGAGAAAGCAGTTCGTACCCAAACTCGTCTCATCTAACATTGTCAGTCCGCGTAAACCGGTCGATGGCAACAACGAAATCGTGTAAATCAGAAATTAGGTCCGTGGGCAAAGGTGGCCAAAGGCGCGAACACCCGGAAGCCTTATTATTCCATCAACGAGAAAGACGAAGACCACGGCTCTTGCTTCCACCAAGAACAAGACGATAAAGAGAAAAAAAGAAAGAAATATTAGACCCGCCTCGATTTCGGGGTACGTTTCATAGCGGCGGGCGCGTGCCCAGGCGCAAACGAGCGAACGTTGCGAAAAACAGGTAATGGCGTTGAAGTGCATTCGGCAGCTGCACGCTATGAATACCGGGCATGAATACCCTGCACGAGGTGAAGAACATGTGCGAGCCCATGTCTTCTTTTGGACCCATGGCCCGCACACACTATGGCTCACGATAGCCGACGATGATGGTTGCGCGCTCGTAGGTCTCCTCGAGCCCTATCAAGTGGAAAAGATACGTCCTGCTCGTCTATCCGGCCCCAAGGTATTATACGCTATCGAGAGCTGCACGCTTTTTTATCTTCTTTACCGATCGACCTACGTTCGACACACGTCTCTATCTATCTCTTTCTTTTCTACAAGCTAGCCGAGAGCCTTCCTTGTTTACAGACGCGTGTTGTTTCTATCTCGCTCGTTGGCTGGTCGCGCGTTTGCGACCCTTCATCCTTGTTGGCGAGCTGCATCTTCGTCTGTTCAAGAGCCGTATAATGTTTCCTGCTTTTCTGCGGAACACGCGCATACTAACTTTCGAATATGAGCGCTGCCGTTCGGTTTCTCGTTTAATTCCATTCGCGGACACGCTTCAATTACGTGGCGTTCGTTCGCCCGTCCCGATGCATCTCGCTTCTCTGTAGACGGAGAGAAAAATATGGTGGAGTTGCGATTATCTGAACTTATCTAGGAATAATCCGTTTAATAATTAAAGTTCATATATCGGGTTGGCAACTAAGTAATTGTGGATTTTGTCATTAGGTGGTATTAACAAATTAACAAGCCAGTAATAGCAAATCACGTTCAGATAATTAAATCTAATCAGCAGAAGTTCATTAATCGGATTACTAATTGGATGTTAAGTGAAATTTTATTCCAATATATAGAGTTCTAGTGTGTATCATTAAGAATGTATAACAGTGGAGTTGGAACTTTACTTGTTACACTGTTTTGAAGGGAATATTTCTTTTTTCTAGCGTGTTATATTGCACGTGGTGGGCGTTGGGGTAGAACATGGTGTTGCGCGAGGGAAACAGAAACAGATCTTAATAGGAGGATAAATACCCCTGTCGGTTCGTTGGCCGCGTTGGTTTTTTATATCGTCGTGCCACGAACCCTTCTTCAACCCTCTCTCGACGCGTCCCTTTTTCTTCTTTATATCTGTGTAGTGGGCCACCTCGTTGATCTTCCTCCGGTGAAGAGGCGTGTAAAGTATCTCTCTTGAGGATAATCTGAACGATGTATCGAGATTATCCTATTATTAAGACACTACTCGATATAATATGACACTAACTATGTAATACGTGTCGATATTCGATTATAATTAAATACACGGTCAATTTTTAATTGCGAATAATTTAACAAATTTTTATTCGATATTTAATTCTGTAAGACACTTCTTCCTTCTTTTCTTCATTCGATACGCACCTACCTTGAGCCTAGCAGGCCACCTCATCGAAGTCCTTGAGGATGAGGATTTCTACGACGTTCGTTGGTGGTCGCAGCATTTTCAATATCCTTCCAACGTCTATTATTGCGTTGACGGTTTAATTTCTTATTTGTTAAATTATCGTAGTAGTTTCGTTACAATAAAATCCACACAATGTTTCGCAAGACAAAGATACAATTTTTTTATGGTTTTTTTATTGTTGATAGTATAACGTAGGGAAAACAATAAGTATAGTACTAGAAATTTCACGTTTTAAATTATTATAAATAACACAATTGTTAATATTTATTGCTTACAAAAAGTCTAAGGTATTTTTTATATTTTTAATACCAGAAATAGAATAAATTTTCCATTTTTTATTGGTCATTTTAAATTCTTTATTATTTTACATTACGTCATTTTTCAAAGACTTAATTATTCTTATTGTTACGACAATATCTTGTTAAGTTTTGGTCAGCAAGTTCAGAGCGAAACACAGGCAATGAAACGATGGAAATCGATCTTTAGAGTCGGCTTATATTTCATTTTACCGTTTCTGAACGACCTCGATGATCCGAATCGTTTTAAACGAGAGTTACGAGCAGACGTGTCGACAGGTTACACCGCCGCGTGAAAAGCGGTATCATAACCGGCGATGCTGATTAACCAGTCATCGATTTCTATCGATCGTATCGTCGTGCCATCGATCCGCCCGCCATCTGGTCGAACCGGCTGTTCTCTCCGTTTTCGTGTACGAGGAATCGCGATGCGCAGTTGGCAGCGGTCAATTTCCCTTTCATCCCGATAATTTCGTTACTATCTTTCCTTAAAAAAATGTGGCGCCAAGGTGGCAAATTTGAAGACAACGAAATTTCTCAATTTAGAGGATAGTGAGATGTTAATATCTGCGAAATTTATTTGACAAAATAGAAAAATGAAAACATATGATCGAAAGTCGTATTAGGTTGGTAACCAAGTGATTGCAGATTTTGCCATTAGGTGGTACTGACAACCTAATAAATAGATTGCAAATGTTCAGGCAAATTCATATTTTTATGAACACAAAAATTTGTTTCGCCTACTAAGAGACAACTAGATTGCGGATGTTTACGCAAATCCATACTTTTCTAATCATAATGGAAGAAAGATATGAAGAATAGAGAAAGATATGATACATTGCAAACATTCTTTTGAATTTATTGTTTCCTGTGTTATCTTCTTGTGGTAAATGCTTTTATGGAAATTAGTAATCCGTTTCTTGATTGTGCAGCTATGTAATGAAATTTGATTTCAGTTTGATACATTGCAAACATTTTTTTGAATTTATCGTTACCTCTATTATCCCCTTATGGTAAACGCTTTTATGGAAATTAGTAATCCGTTTCTTGGTTGTGCAGTATGTAATGAAACTGAGAAATGTTTGTACAAAAATGTATAGAAGTATAGTTGATCGATCCTAAGAGGTGAGTTTGGTTGCAAAGAGAAAAATTGATTTCCTATTTTACAAAATTCTATGAAAACTGTTGGTTTGAAACCGCGAAAGACAAATGCTGGAAATCGAAGACGTAGAATCTGAAGGGTGACGACGATGGTCGATGAGATTTCGGAGGCAGCGACACAGGCGGCAGCTGCCGTCTGCCAGGGCGGTCACCCCCGACGACGTATGCAAATCATCTAAGTATTCCCCTCGGGGAGCTGCATTCGTCCTTGCGCGTCCGTGAATACGTATAATGCAACGATTAAGAGACGAACACGTCTCTTGGGTAGGGAAGGCAATTAAAAAGCAGCACTCGAAGGTATTTAAGCGTCGACGGGACTCCGCAGCTGAGGGCGTCTTCGGCAAGAGGTGCTCTTGTGCCACTTGAAACGCTCTTCGCGCGGTGTACCGCATCATCGGTCGTAGTTGAGACATGGGTTTGCCGCCAACGTCGAAATTTCGAGCAATTTGCAAGCCGGTGAAGCGACGACAGATGAACAGGGCAAGAAACAACCAGATACTAATACACGTTTGTTTATATATATTAGGGTACTAAATCATTGCATTCGTACAAAATAAAGATTGAAGAACTTGCAAAATATATTTTATAAGAGCCAGAAAATTAACAATTATATGTTGATCTTCGAATCTCATTGAAAAATTGTTCAACTAATTGTAGTTATATTGAGGGAAGTTCAGTCCAGGATTTTTTCTTATCAGGAAGCAAATCCTTTTGGCTAATGTGGTGACGTCTCAAGTAAGCTTAGAGCTTAGCATAGGGTGATAAGGATTCCCCGCATTTCCCTTCTTATTTAATTTTACTTATTGCTATAAGATTCTTGAATTTCTGCTTATCTTTATATAGTTTCAAACCGGATAATAACAACTCTTCAAATTTTTACTAACATTCTAAGCTTTATCTGAGTTTCTATAAATGTCACAATACTTGTGAATAGGAGTGTATGCATGCTATAGAGGTGGTTGAAATAAAGGAAAGAGAGCAGAAAGAAAGAGGAGGAATACGGGGAGAGCAGCGTGCGTATAGTAGGTGGGGAGGAAAGAAGGAAGAAATGGGTCTCTCCTTGAGCCTTGGTTCCGAGGGGAGCGGAATTTTGAAAACAGGTTATGGAGGCAAGAGGCGCGTGCCTGCCGACGTGTCCCACGAGTTCGGCAGCTGCGCTCGTCTGAATGGGAAGTGCCCCGAGCATGTGCGATCCACGCTTTTCGACGGAGGCATATGCGTGTACGGTTCGTGAACCGCTGGCTCGAGCCACCACGGCCAAATCGTCTACGAAAGATTATGAAAATATACACGACTCATATACCCCTCTTTCTCTACTCTTTCTCCTTAGAAGCTCTCTTCTGTCTGCTCCACCCTCTCTTTCAATGTACCCGGGGTTCCAGTGCACATTTTATATCTACACTTCACATATTGTCGTATCTGGAGCTCTAGCACGTTATGAAATCTGCACCTCCCACTGTTCTTCCACCTTTTCACCGTCTTATTCCCCTTCTCTGGCTTTTGGTCGTTGGCGTTTCTACTATTACTACGCTGCCTTCCCTAGACTCTGTCCCGACTGTTATACGCTGGCTTAGCGCCTAACTGTTCGGGGCAGCTGATAGCCACAGACGGGGGTGGCGAGGCTTGGAGTTTCCGAGATCTTCGGGTTGCATCTCGTTCCTGTGTATGATTCTAACGTCTGCCTCTGCTCTTAAAGTGGATATAAAGCAATCGAAATTGGGATCTGTCGGGGATGACTACTGCGCCGTGTGTCCCGTGGTGAACGAAATAGTTCCATTCCACAGCAGAAAACTATACCATTTCCATTGCTCCATATCGAACGTAATAGCGATGCGAGTTCGTCGATTTTCACGTAACGGCGAATCGCGTTGACGTATATACTCGCGTACATTCTTACGATCTTTAATGCGACTGCCGTGTCACCCATATTCGGGTGACAGCAAAGTTTCTGGCCAGGCCGCGTCACGGTATTCGGGCGACAGTAGTCTCCGATCGAGCGGCGTCACCCGTATTCGGGTGACGCAAAAGTTTCTGTATGGGCGCATAGTCGTATTCGGGTGATAGCAAAGTCTGATCGAGTAGTGTCACCCATATTTGGGTGGCATGTTTTCTGGTCGGGCCGCGTCACCCGAATACGGGTGGCGCTTATTTGACTACTTTCGAAGGTATTTGAAAAGTATTTTCCACAGGAAGTAATGAAACTATTGAATTGCTATAAAAGCAATACGAAAATGGTTTATTAAGGAAATTGTTTAGAATGTGAAACTTTGAAGCATTTTATACAAAGCTGAGTTTGGCCGGGACAATTTGAACAATAAGTTGTTGTTTTCTTTAAATTCTCCCTTTGTGTCTTTGATCGGTCCGTTCGACGTCTTTTATCCGCATAACATCTCTAAAGCTTCTTCCGGAATCATCTTTCCGAACGGCGATATTATGCTGAGGATTTTTTGTATTTTCTGACAACCGTAATAATTTCACAGCTAATAATTCTCCAAATCTTCTAATATTTACATCCTTCCTTGTTACAATTTTGTAAACCGTCAAAGCGTTTACAACAGAAATTCTCAGAAGGAGTTGAACGCCAAGATTTTGGTATCATTTGATTCCTTTTCCAATTGTGATGGCATAAGAAACCATTTGGTCGGAACAATCTATAGCACACTTTCCTTCGTTATATTCGACAACAGCCAGTGATTTTAATGTTGCGGATATCCGTTGGCTTGCAGAGACAGCACGAATGCTACGATTCTTTTTCCTACTTGGTACCATAATAGGAGCGTATTCTGACCATAAAATTCTCACATGCCGTGTATCTTTCCATTTGAGTACGACAATCCCGTTATCATCTTCTTTGGATACCATCTCCCCTTTTCTTAGTTTGCAATGAAGAATATCTTTTATTCCTAAATGTTACTAAAATATCGGTGGAAGTACCTAGCAGAGTACGCGTGATACAGCGCCGCTCGTGGCCTGAAGGAGATTTCATTGAAAACACGCGCGCCAGTCAACGTGTTGATGAAATCCTCGGTGTCTGTATCGATAAAACGTACCGCAAACCGAATTAACCTTTCGCGCCGGTTAATCTCTGTCGATCAGATAAAGCGAAAAAAACAGAGGATCGATCAAAGGAGCAGTTTCAACTCGTCGATCTTGGCTTCAGTTCAGCTGGTTGGTAGCTAGCGGGGGTGGAGATTACGGAGCCGGAGGAGTCCGAGACTGGCCCGCACCTATCTCTCCCCTTGCTTCTCTTTCGCAGACAGGAGATTTTTTTCCAAGCTGAGCATAACATACCTTAGGACTTATGAATTTCCGTGTTTAAACGAGGCGCAGCTGATACCAGACCGGTCCCGGAAGGACCAGGGGGCTCTTCCCTCTCTCTCTTCCTTTGGTCACATTGGAAAATCATCCCCCTCTCCCCTTGTTTCGCGCCCTGTTTCTCTCCATCTCTCGTCGAGGCTGCAGCAGCTTTTAAGAGACACGTGACCAGAGACACGCCCAAAATTTCTCGTATAATTCGAGAATCGCTGTCGGTGCCTGTCTGGATACGTTCATCCTGGTCGTACGAGGGGCTGGCCTGTCCTTTCGATTGATGTCTCTTCTCTGAGAGAAGGCCGCGCCTCTGCTACTGTGAATCGCTTAACAAATTGACAGTCGAGTCGAAAAGCATACAAGAATCTGCTCTCCCCTTCCTTTTTCTTCTCTTCTTCTCATGCCAGGGTTCAAGATGATGCTGTTCAGTAGAATCGGTCAATAACGTCTATCCGGTTCGGGGAGTGTGTTCGCATTTGGATCAAGGCGAGCAACGATCTTCCATGCGTTTCAGATTTTCCACGTTCGTTTGCCGGTGATTTACATTTTCTAGATCGCGTTTCAATTTTTCTACTACGCATAACACGCGTCCACCTTTCCTTTCCATCAACGAAAGCGGATACGCCTTTACGCAACGGCTGCCGTGCTCCACAAACAATGCTGCACGTTAATTTTTCGTTTTTGCTTATGTAAATATTCGTCGATCGGACTTACTGTGACGCGAGCACACTTGTAGAAAGAATCTTAATTACCCGGTGCATAGATGTTCTTATGTAACGTCCGCGGCACGGACCAATCAATATTCTACCGATATTATGCTATTTATATGAGCTTAACACTTTGACTGCCACACCGAAATCACATGTTTCGCAGAGGGCACCACGGGAGTATTTCTATTATTCAAAACATATAATGGCAAAATAATAATAAATTGACGATGACAAAGATTGCAGCACGAAACGTAGAAGAAAGAAGGACAGGCGTACCCGGCACGAAAATTTTGCAGAGAGTGGTATAAAAAAAATGTTAAACAGTTAGGATCAAAAATTGCTAAGAATCGGACCAAAAAGGTGACCACCTATCGTCCAGATTGTATCTATGAGCCACATTTATGTTTAAAGTGTTTTAACACAGTGCACCGTTAGATTAGGCACTTTTTATTTCAAAGTATCTTCTATTTATCGGTTGTATTGAAAATGCCCTAACTGTCAATTTTTATTCAATTTTGACAATTGTAAGAAGTTGGAACGCTCCGGTCACCAATGACCACCGTGGCGTCGCAGGAGAAACCGTGGTGGGCCATATATGACCCACGTGGCAGTCAAAGTGTTAAACTTCGCGAGACTCGCAGGGAAACGTTAGAACTCGCAACGAGATGGTTCCGTGTGGTTGCGAGTGCGCGTGTACTCGGACCTGTCCTCGACTCGTCGCAGGCGTTAACGAATTGCAGACCTCTGACAGCACGAAGTTGTCGCGTTTATTGACACATCACTGCTTCTTGGCAGCCCAAATAAATGGATTTTCCGAGTGGATTATTCGAATCGTTGTTTGCTTTCTTTCGAGACTACTAAAGGTCGTCCGAAAAGTGTTCGTGCATAATTCAATAAACTAATATAAAACAAAAAACATTGTGCGTCTATTATTTCCTTATAAAACGAAAGAAACTTTTCGGACGACCTAATAGCTACCTCTTCTAAGTGATTGCGGATTTTGTTATTACCACCCAATGATAAAATCCGCAGTCACTTAGTTGCCAACCTAATAGAATCTTCAAATAAAAATTCTCTACTCTCTGCACGATATTATAGAACCATCGACTTATTCGTATTACTACAAATTCACAACGACGATTACGCAATGCGTAGATGTTATCGTTTGTTCTGATAAGATTACGAGTCTGTGACATAAATCAGACGCTAAATCAACAGCATTATGAAACAATTACTCGACAACACTGGTGCGTAAGAAACCACATTTACAGAAAAATCTATGGAACGACATCGTGCGAACTATTCGCAACTTTCATCGTGTTAAGATAAATGTTCGATCGCATTTCTCTGCCAACAGATTTTTAACACATTACCGATTGATAGCCGATTAATCGGTTTTTATCGCCAACGCTTACCGACCGATAATCAGTTAATCGGGTTTTTGTCGCTTATCGACTGATAGCCTATTAATCGGCTTTTTGTCGCCGACAATCTTTCTCATTATTTGAGCAGTAATTTCTTATTTAGTACTAAGATACCCTGCTCGGTGGCGTCAGTTGCGTTGCTTTCTAAGCTCCCACAGTTCGCGATGAACGAAAAGAATAGTATTGGCGAGTCTAAACCGAAACAGAGTCGGCGCCAAGGAGAATCTGTGCCTGAGCTGCCGGTCGGACATGCGTATGCTGTTGAATCGCTAGCGGTCAGTAAAGTGTTAAGAGTGTCGCTGATGGAAACGTTTGGAAACTACTGGTTTACGTTCTTTGCGGGCGTTCATGTCTCTAATTGTGAGCGTGCGTTCTCTCACGTGTACGCGATCTATAGTTCGATTTTATTCCATGCTTTTCCCATAGAATAACATAGAGAGAAAAATTGCAAGATTTTTAGAAGCTTTTGGTAGAAAGATAGAGGAATTCGTGGATCTAACTAGGTGACACAAGAGAGGAGCTGCATCGTAAGTTAAAGTACGGCCCACGTGGTCTGCTCTTGATAATTGATCATTTCCCTCGTCGACGCGTCGTTAAACGCTTCTGCTCGCTCGTTCCCGGCGAGATCGTTCTCAACACGAATCGCGAACCGTCTTGAATTTAGGTTATTTTCTAATTGCACGCACTTTACCGTAACTTCCGGTCTCGCGGTGCCGTGCATCACGCTCCTCTGCACGTTTACTGCGTTTTTTACCATTTTTTGACAAGATTCACCGCCGAGATAATCTCATTCTCTGTGTTCATCTGTTATTTCCTTCTTGATAGAAGCAGTTTAAAACGAGGTAATCGTTTCTAACGAATTGTTCGAAAAATATTTGATCAACGACCAACGCCTTTGTCTTCGAGTTTCTTCGAAGTCTTTTTGTTGAAAGTAGAATTACATTATTCTATCGAAAAATTCATTCTCCGTGACAGTTGCCATTGTAAAGACAGCTATAACAATAAAATCGAAGTTTCCGATCTGTATTCAAAGACAAAGCACGATTCACACGACACACCTATGGAGGAACTCGTTTTTATCTTTCATAGAATATCGTTTGAAAGGCGAATCAAAGTTTCTTATCATGCAAATAGAACACGATTCCTTTCAGCAACGTCTCTTTCAGCTTCGATAGTCAAACGACATCTCGATGTTTTTCACCAACCTTTTTTTTTTTCTTTTTTATCATCGAACAGTTCCATAGATCGCCATAGGCAAGTGCGAACGTTCCAATGACGATTGACGTCACGCTACTTGACGCAAGGTGGCAGTTTTGTGCCACATCTAGCATGTTAAATCGAACGGAATCGACAACGTTCGAGTTCCGTGAAATCGTTGCGATACTGTAACACTAGAACTATCGATAGTTAACACGAAGCTATTTCTACGAAAACCAGCCAAAATAACTGGTCTTCTAAAATTACCTAATAATAGAATAGTTTTATATTTATTGATTTATTACTTTCTTACAGAAGCAATTCCATGTTATATAGTTTTTGGGATTATTAATCCATCTGAGACTATCGTCCCTAAGCGAGGATTGACATATTTATAAAATTGTAGAACCAGTCATTTTGACTGGTGTGGTATTTCTAGTGTTAGCATCTAGCGATCGATCCGGAATTTTCCTAATAACTAATATCGTCATATCGAACGATACGCGGTACAAATTTTCAAAACGTGTGGTAAGTTGTACAAAACGAGGAAACTGGTTAATTGGATTTCGATAAACAGATTGCAGCACCCTCTTACACTTTGACAAGTAACAATCATTTCGACTAGTATTGATATAAGTAGCTTTGATAGAAAATTATTTTTAGGTTAAATACATAAAAAACGAAATAAAATTCATTATATTATTCTTTTAGTTATCGTTGCGAAAGTTATTTTATCATTGCGGAAAAAAATATAACACGAAGTAGGAATTTTAAAATAAAATTGTAAAAGCAGTCGATTTGACTGGTGTGGTAGTTCTAGTGTTAAACACGCCTAATTTCCCCGGCACGTATCTATCCAATGAATCATGGCAACGACGATTACATGTTAACCGGTTGCTATCTTTCTACGTGACTCCGCCATCCACCAACTCTTAATAAATTCACGATGTTATTATAGTTAGCAGTGCTATTACGAAGTCGCGGTTTTTACAGAAACACTGGCAGGAAATATATTAGGTTGGCAACTAGATGATTACGGGTTTTGTCGGGATTTGCCATCTAATGGCAAAATCCGCAATCACTTAGTTGCCAACCCAATACATAGACGAGAGTTAAACCGTTCATTATCGCGAGCAATATCGCGTATAACTTACGACACGTCTATTACTGGGACAAGGTCGTCGTGAAATCTGCAATGTCCTCTGAAAAACGATTCCGGTTGAGATCGGATACTCGGCTACGATCGAGTTCGTGCTCAATTGATCGCGTTCGTGTACTATATGTATGATCGATGGATAAACGAGGAGGATTCATCATGTTGGTTAATTAACACTTTACCGACTGATAGTCGATTGATCGGTTTTTCGTCGCCGACGCTTATCGACCAATAGCCTATTAATCGGTTTTTTGCCGCCGACAATTTTTCTCATTATTTGAGCAGTAATTTGTTATTTAGTACCAAGATACCTTGCTCACTTTTGTCAGTTACGTTGTTTTGTAAGCTTCCACAGTTTTATACCAATTTGAGAAACTTACCGTTCGCGATGAACGAAAAGAATGGTATTGGCGAGTCTAAACCGAAACACAGCCGGCGACAGGGAGAATCTGCGTCTGAGCTGCTAGCGGTCGGTAAAGTGTAAATAAAGCGATACGAGAAAGAAATAGGAACACTGATATAGCGTTTGTCTGGAGCAATGCCATTTCTTGAATATTAGGTTGGCAACTAAGTGATTGCTGGTTTTGTCATTACGAACTCCGCAATCACTTAGTTTCCAACCTATTACTTCTATAAAAACTATCTGTCGCGAGAGTTACAAGTTTGTGACGTAATTAGAAATAATTTTTCGATATATGTACACGCATAGTGATTGTGTAAGGTGATAAATATTTTGTTTCGAAAGATTGGGAAGAATATATCGTTGAATGTATCGAAAACAATGTATTGAGCAGCAATTAAGAATGTTATTGCATTCCTTCGCTTTCCTGGAATAACACGATTAAGACTCGTGATTTTCTATTAATAAGACCTTCAATTTCAATACACAGAGAGAACCACTTACGTCGATAATTTACAAATACCGCAATCTCGTAGGAAAATAGATGGTTTCATAGAATTCAGACGATGAAAATCTCACTGTCGCGAAAAACGGATATGAACAATGGATAGGGTGCAACCTGATCCAATCGTTGGGAATAATCGACGCGAGGGTGGCAGATGGTTTTAAGAGACCCAAACGTGGAAAACAATTTCTTTTCGTGGCAAATATTTTACCTCCAAACAGAGCACAATGACAGCCGATGGTCGAATAGCGACACAATGGTTTCGTGGATTTAACAAGGAAAAGCCTTGCATTTTGTGGAAATGGCCTTTTCACAAAAGTATCGCGTTCACGTGGCCGTGTTCTCTGGTTTACACACCACCTCGATTTTTCCAAGAGGCGCCAACCCTCGAAACCGCGTGCTATCTATCGAAAAATATTTACCCATTGACATTTATATACCACGGTCCTCGACGTTTTTTCCATTTTCGAAAAATTTTCCTCAAAGAGACGTAACACACAACGATGAAAAGCTCGTGTTTTTTTAATCATATTCCGAGATATCGAAATGCCAAATATTCTTCAACCCTTTGCACTGCTATGTCGAGTGTGACATAGTGGACATCAGTTTTTTTCTCAGCAGTTCCTTTGTCGAGTCCCAGTCGACATTGTTTCATGTCCAAATCAATAGATTGCATGCTGGAAATTGTTTCAACATTTATCATACACTTAAAAATTAGAAAATACAAGAACAGTGTGAATAAAACTGGAATTTAAATGAATTTCTTTTTCCCTTTATTTATTTAAATTATTTTATTTTTTGGTTAAAGTAAATTTCAAATAAAACACTTAGAAGTGTTGGCAGCTGCTGCTAACGAAATTTAAATAAAATTCACAGTGCAAAGGATTAAAGATAGTAAATCGAGATCGGCGAAAATTGAGAAGGTTAGTCGCGTGCGATGTGAACGTTACATTGTCGTACAATTTTCAGCGTATACATATGTATTGGGCTTCTAGTAGATCACTGCTTCAAATTAGGACCGTCGGACGTCAGGAAGGGTTAATTGCGGCTATTTTCATGATAAGAGGAACGTAGAGCAAAAGACTGTATGAATCACGCAACTAGATTCTCTAGATCCAACCTAAATTTCATTTATAACCAGTAACAACGACCATCTTTATTCCGATAAACTACAGAGTCATCTATCGCAATATTTTCTAACCTATTAGATTAGCGACTAGGTGATTGCTGGTTTTGTCATTAGGTGGTAATAACAAACCCCGCAATCACTTAGTTGCCAACCTAATATTTAGAAGAATCTAAGATAAAAAATCCAGTCCCTATTTTCACCCAAAAATTTAGTATTCCTCGATCTCTTCCACTAAACTAAATCGCCGAAATTTCACCGGTGAAATCCCCCCTCCCTCGATATGCACTTACCTCGATATAGAGGCCCCTGCATGTGGCCAGACGAGAAACCACCCGCACATACACGCGTCGATCCTCTCCAAGTAAGGATATATTATTCGGTTGCTTGTGTTCGGTTGGCACGGCGTGTTTAACTACCCCCGGGTGTGCGTGGATCAGCCGGCTAGATGAAGCGAAGCCGGGCCGAGATAAAACACACTGTAAACGGCCGGCCGGTCGGATATTTGGTTACAGGGAGGCGGCGGCACGTGCGCCGCAGCTCCGGGCCAGGTGGTGGAGCTCGTGCCGTTGAAGAAACAGAAGAGGCAGCAGCAGCGGGGGTGGGAGGCTACGTGGACGGTCTGGACGAAGGAAGGGGAGGATGCGATGCGGTAGGAGCGAGCGTGCTCGAGGAGGTTAGTTGCTCACCGGTGGCCGATGGCGAGGTCTGCTGCGGCGACAGCAGTACCACCACCAACTACAGCCACCGTCGTCATCACCTGCATCATATACATCGTCGCTATAGTCATCGTCATCAGCAACAACAACAACTACAGCGTCAACGATGTCACCAACGAAGGGACAGCGTGGCTAGCAACGAGCTGGTCGTCGACGAGGAAGCCGACGATGAGGCTACGTATCAGGACCAGGCTACCGCTGCTCCTCCTCATCGGGACATCCATCACGAACTCCACCACCTACAACATCATCATCATCATCTGCATCATCACCATCACCACCATCACCACCCTCACCATCACCATCATCATCATCTGCATCATATCCATCAGCGACTGCGGGACGACAGACCGCCTTGCGATCGGGACGAAAACGCCGATCGCATCGTCCGGACCACCAGCAATCGCCACGCGGATGGTACCACCGCCACCGACAACCCTGCCACCGTCACTGCCATGACGAGAGGATGCAGGATCCCGCCCTACCTCGCTACTCTACTCATCCTCTCTTATACCCTCTTCGGTATAGCAGGTTAGTGCACGAGCCTTTTTTCTCTTAAGTTTGTCCATTTTTACGTCCGGTTGCTCGTTATCGCGAGACGATAACGTGAAACACAGTGGTGGACCAGTGAAGTGATGAAATGGTCTCGAGAATGAGCCAGTGCTGTCAGAATTGTATCTGTGGAAACGAGAAGATTGTAATCGTGTAGATCAACTCTGTTCGTTCACAGCATCGATCTAAGAAACTTTTGGCAAATTTGAACGTTTTTGCAAATTTTATTCAAATTCGGCCGACTATGATACTGTCAGATCGCAATTAGATTGTATTGACAAAATCCGCAATCGCTTAGTTGCCATGGAAATATACAAGTTTGAAACGCGTGTCATATAAAATTGCAAAGGAAGGTATTACCGTGTGTTGATATAATTCGATGACGCTGAATTATAAGGTCAACAAATTACAACGTACACAGTCGATAAGTTAGCGTATACAAAGCGATCCCGTTGTCCGTATTTAGAGAAGGCGAACTCGAGTGGACGCGTGGCAGCGACAGATTGCAAGAACGCGACACGTGCGATGCTTCCCGAGACCCTAATCGCTCGTAACAATTACGTACATACCGCGTGAATTATTCCGGCGAATTTGTACACATATGGCCCTGTAAATGGCCCTCTAATCGTTCTGAAGCGCGTAAAAGGGAACTGGACAAAAAATGGAAGTAATTGAAGGAAATTACAACACAAAGTGGAAGTTTGTAAGAAACCAAATATTTTCCCAAATAACCGGGCGTTTCTCTCTGTTAAACTTCGCAATCTTCAACTAACTGTGTCCAGTAAATGGTTCCTTTTTGAAACCATAGTTGCCAATACAATTTCAATCGCGTTATTTACGACTATGTATTGTTCTTACCGCGAATAAAATATCGTTCAGACACGTTTAGTCAAGTGGCAACTAACTTTAGCAACTTGGCGTGTGCCAAAATTTAGTCGGTTAGTTTAGTAAAACGTGCTAGTAGTTTAGTCAAGTGGCAAGTAATTTAGCAATTTAACGTATATGAACACTAAAATGTAATCAAGTAGTTTGGTAAAACGATTTCGTCGTTTATTATGTTCTTTACAAGCTTCCAAAATTTTAATTCTTTTTTGTCCATTTCAAACATCCTGGTTTCAAAAGATGGAAATCTCAACAGCTACCAGGTGCAGTGTACTTGACCAGATAATCTAGAAATTTCAATCTATTTCGAATGTGTTGAACGTGTCTGAACGAGCCTTGATATTCTATGTGATGTTTATACAAATAACAGACGATAAATTCCACTGTAAATTTGATGTACGCGTTTTTAAAGGAGAAACACGCGCAGAATCGTGTGGCATCGACCGTGTTCGGCGTATTGCAAAATTATAACAGGTGACAGATAGAGCGAGGCTCGCATGGCCGGATGCAACGTGCGCTGCGGTTCTGCATAAGAACGTCCATGTTGCTGCGAAGCTCGTGGCTCCTGGCGCGTCTCTCTTATTACCCGGCGGCCAAGTTTCACGTGGCGTGCGCGAATATTTTCTAACTTTCGAATTGTTCGATGGTATGGCAGATTAATGCGCCGAGTATCGAGTGCCTGACGTTCCATTCGATCCTCCTTGTTCGTAACGTGACATCGTGTCTCCTGTAAAAAGCATGTACGATCCATTAGCTATGGAAAATGCGACAAAATGGAATATTTCAAATTTTTGAACTTCAGACTGCGAGCAATCTTTCTGCTAGATTAATCGAACCGAAAAACTTGCGAAATATTTACGATGGTTGAGGCGAAACTTTCGACTAAATATCGGGATAATCAGGTTTCTCTAACGCTTTGACTGCCACGCCGAAATCACACGTTTCGCAGAGGGCGCCACGGGAGTATTTCTATTATTCAAAACATATAATGGCAAAATAACAATAAATTGATGATGTAAGACAATATTCTATAAAACAATAAAATCATTCGGCTGAAGTGGTAGAGGCCCGGAAAAAAATTATGTTTTTGTGATAAACCAATGGTAGTGTCAGATTACAACAGAGGAAAATATGCTGTAGATTTATCAGATCAAATGACAGCATATTCTACAGCACATAGAAGAACCCTCAAGTGGTATATAAAATTAGCTTTAGAGTTATTGTTGATGATACTCTATAAACAAGCAACAAAAACAAAATTCAAGGTATAAGCTTTTAGAATGGCACTCGCAACGCACCTTAAACAGTGCTATTCACCAGAGCCGTGAAATATACTTATTCGATAAAGATTGCAACACGAAACGCAGAAGAAAGAAGGGCAGGCGTACCTGGCACAAAAATTTTGCAGAGAGTGGTATAAAAAAAATGTTAAACAGTTAGGATCAAAAATTGCTAAGAATCGGACCAAAAAGGTGACCACCTATCGTCCAGATTGTATCGATAAGTCACATTTATGTTTAAAGTGTTTTAACACAGTGCACCGTTAGATGCAACATTTGTTCTCATTTTTTTTTATTGATGTTCCAATAAAAATGTTTAATTGTTCAATGGGGCACTTTTTATTTCAAAGTATCTTCTACGTATCGGTTATATTGAAAATGTTCTAACTGTCAATTTTCATTCAATTTTTACAATTGTAATATGTTGAAGCGCTCCGGTCACCAATGACCACCGTGGCGTCGCAGGAGAAACCGTGGTGGGCCATATATGACCCACGTGGTAGTCAAAGTGCTAATTATGACTTAATGATACTGATAGGAATCGGTAACGTGACAAAAAAAAGATGCCGATGGAGGATAACAGAATGGAAAGAACGATTTTCCAGTTTAGTTTTTACGAGGTATAAGGAGGGGAGAGACGATCACTTAGACCGGCTCTAAAATACCGGACCACCCTTTGTGTTTGCCAAACCTGGAAGCCGAAGGAATTTCTAAAGGGGCTATTCGACAATTCGTCTCTCCCTTGTGCCCAATAATGGGATAAGCGATGGTTGGCTTTTGGTCGTTACACAACTTAATCGTGCAAATTCACCGCCAACACATTCTCAGCTTTCTCGCTGTGCTTTCATTCATCCGCCATCATGATTTCCTCAATGGACAATGGCTGCTTTGAAAACGAAACCTTTTTACAGTAAATTTCACAGTATATTTTGATGGAATCGACGTGGAAATATTTTCAGTGAAAGTAATTTAGTAGAGACGTTTGAAGTGACTGAAACAAGAAACTTGAGAAGGTATGCGCTGGTGATTCTATGGATGATTAATTTTGAATGATTTCTGTTGACAGACGCCTGTTCATCGCGGTCGACGCCGAAACCACGGCCACCGACGCCGACGCCTCGACCGAACATCACATTCCACATGTACACGTGTCCACCGGATTATGCGGAATGGTACTGCTTGAACGGTGCCACATGTTTCACTGTCAAAATCGTCGATTCCCTCCTTTACAATTGTCTGTAAGTACGCCGCTAGTTCATTTCTCTTTCTTCATTTTTATGAGAAAACAATTTTGCATTTCACTAAAGAAATAAAATAGTCAAATTCGAAGATGCTATCCTTCTGCGGTTAGCCATCCACATGTTATTTAGCAATTAAGTTAGAAAAATTTAGCAAAGGTCCAGCTGGACAAATTGTAAAGTACAAATTAAATAATAAAAAAAAAAAAAAATTTTGCGCTTGTCCCGCAAGACGGTAAGAGTTCAAAGTATTGGGTTTGCAACTGAGTTACTAATTAGTTGCCAACCCAATATATGAATCGCTTAATCCTCCTCCTAATAGATTGAGGTTAGAAATTCTACTGTGCTTAAGTGACTATTGCTATTTATTGCTGTAAAACTGTATCATATGGAAATATTATAATAATCTAACATCGAGCAATTACAACTGAAGCTACATTTTAAATTAATCTCACAGGAATTCAATCAGTTTTCTATATAAATCCGTGAATTAATTTCTATTAATGTAAATATCAAGTATTTCATGATCGAAGAAATTCGAGGTTGTGAAAATATAGAATTGCACGTAATATGCAAAGAAACATATAAAATATCCAAAGTGAAATGTAATTTAAGTTGCATTTGTTACAATAAAAGATTGCATAAAGGTCAACAGACCATTCATGATTCCGCGTTAATTTACTAATTGAACTAGTACTATACTGTATTGATATTACTATAGTGCCTCAAAGTACACGAAGTAGTATAAAAGGACAATTGTAAGATCTTCTTCCTACAATGGCAATTAACAATACAAATTACCGCACGCTTTTGTTCGACTTGAAAACTAAGTGATTGCGGATTTTATGAATGCCACCTAACGATAAAATCCGCAATCACTTAGTTGGCAAGCCAATACCATACTAACAGACCTTTCACAATCGAATCCGCTATTAACCTTCTGTACAACATTCTACAAGACCTTTCCGAAGGAACCACACACGATCTTCACCTCGAAATGTAATCGTGATGAAAGACCACACGCGCATGAGAATGCAGCCGCAGCATTCTGCGAACGAGACTTAGTTTAATGGCAGATATTCGAATCACCGTCTCATTCGATTCGCGTGTTTTTCGTATCCTATAGAAGAACAGCCGTTAACCGATTATTACGTATCGTATCTATCGACTATAGCGCCGTGGTTACCGTTCATTTTACAAATCTACCGTAAACTATGACAATGGCAGGTTACGTTGCAGATTCGAACGCCGTCTATCCCATCGAGCCTTAATTTATACTTTGTTTAACGCGATCGTAGTTCGCCTGGGAAAACGTTACTTCATAGAATATAAAGGAAACACGTAGCGTTTCGTTTGCAGCACCGTTTAGCGTCGTTTTCGCTGATAACCATCGATCGTCGTCCATTCCTGTAATCAACGTTACCTAGTTTCAGGTATTTCTGCGTACCTGTCCCGAGATTGCTTACGTTTAAAGTAACTACACGGGATGATTTACGACCGTGTAACGCAGTGTCCATTTGCGTCTACTTTTCTCCGATTGGCCTGTTCCCAGTTGTATATCTTTTCGAAGCTTTCTATAAACGACATAGAAATTCACTTTGCCAACGCTCGATCAAGATTTCTTCGACTTATCGATCGGTTTGCAAACAATCCGCCTTGTATAGCCGAGTTGGAAACCGACGTCCCATTTACTAGAGGGTCTCGTGGAACGATCGCTTTCCAAGAGGAAGCAGAACTATCTCACGGTGGAATGATTGCGACACGGCCGTATCACGCGTGGAATTTCAGCCGCGAAGACGCTTTGGAATATTACGTAATCAGACACACCCTTGGTAAATAGCTGCCAGTTGGAATGATCGTCGAAAATACGATCGAACGCCATGGTTCCTCGCCATTAAATCTATCGATTATCCAAAGAGAATCTGCTGCAAAAGAAACAAAAAAAATTCAACGTTGTTTCCTAATTCCGCGACGTAAATCATAACACATTGTTACCGGCCACGAGTAAACTCGTGATGCGCTTCTTTTCCGCATCAGCGTCGTTTTCTCAGTGCGCTGTTGGAGATGATACAGTGCTATTATTGGTCAGCATATCTCAAGCCGTGTCTCTCGCTTGTAAGACCAGTCAAGTTGTGTCCTTTGTTGTAAAAAAAATGTCAACGATGACGGAACGTACCAATGACGAATCTTTCAATACAATTATACGCGGATGTTGTATCTGATTGTCCGAGTGATTGTGAAGCAAATTGTGGTGACTTGGAAAATGATACTGTATCAGAAGATAGCGAATCTGATATTAGGCCACTAAAATATCATTAAATCTACGTGCATATTACAATGCAATAAGCACATGAAAGGGGTAGATCGTGCAAATTAGTATTTGGCGAACAGCAGTATTTTACGAAAAACTTTAAAACGGTCCAAAAAATTAGCATTTTTTCCGATAAACTGCACCTTGCTCGATACATATAAAATGTACTGTATCTATCTGCTAGAAAATAAAAGAAGATACAACAAATTTCTACTGCAAGTAGCTAGAGAATGAATAACCGTGGATTCCAAAGAACGCAGCATTGCACCTGACACTTCTCGAATTTCTAAAACAGCTCCTTATGATAATGGTGCACCCTTCAGGCTTTCCGGACAACTAAGAGACCACGTGTTAGAGGAAATAGACACTGGCAGAAAAATAAATCCGACTAGAGCATGTAGAGTACGCTGTTCAAAACGAAAACGCAACGAAACTAGATATATTCGCAAAAGCTGTTGTGTACCATTACACGTAGGTGATTGTTACACTGTTTATCATAGGAAAAAGAAATATTCAAAGTTGAATAATAAATCAAATTTATCAAAGTTTTACGATTTATAATTACGAAATAATAGCCTGTGACATGAGATAAATTCTCAGCAAAATTACCGGTCAACAATGTGTTAAAAGTTCCAATTTATTTACCGACTCGACACGATTACATCTGCATTACCTTGGTTTACACCTGTGGCGCCACTGACAATAGATGTGCAACTTATTTCAAAGCAATTTCAAAAATTCTTTGCAACGAGATACCCTGAGGCGACCAGCACCAATTCCCAGAATCTCGAAATGTTCTGGACGAATGCCCGGCCACGCGTATACTTTCGAATGAAAGGAATCATCGGATCCCCGTGAACATTACACGGCAGCCGACTTTTTTCTTGCTCACGCACACCCTCCAGGTTTGAGAATCGCATTGACATCAGCATGGCTGGAACAATTGCAACGGAACCGAAATGGGAAAAGGTGGAAAAAGGGATCACCGCGTTCTTCTTTCGCTATCGTCAACGTTAATCCCTGGTTACGTGCCGATGACACGTACCAAGGAATTCCTACGGAAATCCTATGGAAAGCCATCAATCGTACGAATCGACTCCTTTCTTTGTGGCCATTGCGATGGTCATAAACCGACACGTTATTTAACAGATCTCTTTTCTCTTGGCCTTCGAATAGACCGCCCGGTTTGAAAGTTTCGTTGCCGATCGATTTCTGTGAAAACTAACAAAATAGTCCATCGGTTAATAGCCTGTTTTTAGACAAGTTAAGATTACACGAGCGATAGTTTGGCATAGAAACTTTTAGAAGATTTGTTTGCTAAACGACAAGTACAAAGATGATCGAATTACTTTGTTTTCCTTTGAAAGAACATCATTTATCCAGAATTATTTTATAAATATATATTAACATTTTATCGACCGATAGCCGATTAATCGGCTTTTTGTCTCCGACGCTTACCGACCGATAGCTCATAAATCGGCGTTTTGTCGTCGACGATTACCGACCGATAGCTCATTAATCGGCTTTTTGTCATCGACGCTTATCGACCGATAGCCGATTAATCAGCATTTTGTCGCCGACGCTTACCGATCGATAGCCTATTAATCGGCTTTTTGTCGCCGACAATTTTTCTCATTATTTGAGCAGTAATTTGTTATTTAGTACTAAGGTACCCTGCTCAGTGGCGTCAGTTACGTTATTTTTTAAGCTCCCGAAGTTTTATACCAATTTGAAAAACTTACCGTCCGCGATGAAGGAAAAGAATGATATTGGCGAGTCTAAACCGAAACGAAGCCAGCGCCAGGGAGAATCTGCGCCTGAGCTGCCGGTCGGACGTGCATATGCTATAGAACCGCTAGCGGTCGGTAAAGTGTTAATATTGATTTCATTTGACACATTTCCAGCTCTTATAATTTTCTGTCCATGCTTTACAATCTTCCTAATAAAGGACCATTTTCATATTTAACTCTTTGCACTGCTATGTTTTTGTATATCAGTTTTTGTCGAGTCCCACTCGACATTCTTTCATGTCCATCTTTTTTTAAGAAACGTGCGAGAGAAGCAGGATTGCGTGCTAGAAATTGTTCCAAAATAATCATACACTTACAAATTAGAAAATACAAGAATAGCGTAAAGAAAACAGGTATTTAAGTAAATTTCTTTCTTCTCTTATTTTCTAGTTAAAGTAAATTTCAAATAAAACAATTAAAAACGTTGGCTGCTGCTGCTGCTAACGAAATTCAAATAAAATTCCCAGTGCATAGGGTTAATCGATATTCTGATAATGAAGATTCTACCGTGTCAAATAACCTCACTTTTGCACTGTATTTTATCAGCCGTGGAATATCAGTGTCATTATACAGAAAACATGCTGAATGTAAATTGCTTGCAATAAAAAGTTATTCCTAACCATGATCGAAGAATCTTCTGATAATATCAGGCTTTAATGACGAAGTTTCTAATATAAGAATAAACATTATTCATACACGCGCGCCATGAAATCGTGGACAGTATCTCAATCAGCGTTTCACCGTCCATGCACTTGGCTAACTGGCGAACTTTTTACACCGCGAATAACTCCAATTCATCAGTTTCCATGCAAACGACCGAATACGTGGCGAAACGAATAAATAATCGCGTCGGAGGCCGATTGCTCTCGCGAGCATCGTACGTGCTACTTTTTCCTCGTTCGCGCTCCCATAATTTCCGCGGAACGAACAACAGGATTCCGTGAAACGGACGGAGAAAATTCCTGCGGTGGAAAGTGCTGGATAATAAACGTTTCCACTTTCTTGCCGGCATGTGCGCGCGCGTTACGAAGACGAAGAGGACATTTGCTAACGAGACCAGTGACCCGGCACTCGACGTTCCACTATTCGCTCTTGTCTCTCGATCTACGTTGATCTGTGGATCGACCAAACTACCTGACAGCTATGAAAAATATAATTTTGCGTAATTTTCTGCGCCATTTGTAACGAGCGTTTCGAGATTTGTTCACGTTCAGGCGGTCACGTGTTGGCGCGTTCCAGCGCCCACAATGACGTCAAATACGAGAAACGCGGAGGAAACTACTAGATTTACGTGATCCGGACGCGCGCAAATCTCTTTTCATCGTCGACACCGGTTATAATTAAGCGCACACTTGAGAAATCTACTGGAAGGCCATTGATTAAATCGATAAGCGGTGCTCTGAAAGTAAGCCACAGTGTAAATTATTACGCCATGTAATCGCGTATACGCGATCTTGCTGTTGCATATAGCGGTTTAATTGCATTTGTGTGCTCTTCTTTTCGTTGTGTAAGGTGTTTAATAATAAGCGTAATATCGATGTAACTACAAGATGTAAGACTCGTAAACCGTTGCCATTGATAATAGAGCAATTCAATTAGCCTTATGTCTAAAGTTACAATAATTATTAATAATTACTAAGATTGCAATAATATTACTCTGTCTATCTTTTTACTTTGTAAACATTGGAATATTCGATATTGCTCGGTCATTACAAATTTCATATTTCAGGGCCGGCGCAAGGCAAGTCGAGGGCCCCGCGGTCTACGAAAATTACCCAATTAAAAAACATCGATTTTGATTAACTTTTTTTACAGAATGACGATACCATGCAAAACATTTTTGTAGTAGCGATGATTCGGTTTAAAGGAGTGAGAAAAATCATGAAAGTTCAGTGTAACTCCATAAAGTCCTCGGATCCTGGAAACTACTTTAGATAAAACAAATCCAGGCGCTTTTAGAGAAACGTACTTTTTAGAGAAATTAAACTACATCAATAGTTTTTTTGCAAAAGTCATACAATGATTACAGATTTTCTACTTTCATTGAATTTCTTGCCCCTTGAAAGCGAATCATGTATGCGAAAAAACATTACTCGGATTTATTTAAAAGACTGCTTATAAAGAATATACAGGGTGGTTGGTAACGGGTGGTACAAGCGGAAAAATTTTTCGTTTCTTTTCAGCAATTTTTGTAATGATAAACTTTACGATTACTTCATATTATTTCATTATGTATTCCTAATTTTTCCGTTACGGCAAAAACAAACTTAAACTGCGATAATATCCGCTTTATAACGAGAGGTGATAAAGTGCACGCGTACCGAACCAAAATTCAAAGTCGATTTTCTCGAAAACGAAGCCTCAAACGAAAAATTTTTATTCTATATTTTCGACTTCTTTTTTCACGTAGAATCACCCCCTTTCCGCTTGTACCACCAGTTACCAACCACCCTGTATATATTGGTATTTTAATTTAATTATGTTTAAAAACTTAAATTATTGAATTTGAATTAATTTAATAGATAATTTTAAAGGTTATAGTAAAATTATATTATTAGTAGTTATAGTATTTTATAAATATTAAAAATGAATATTTATATTAATATAAATTTTGTATATACAGGGTGGTTGGTAATTGATAGTACAAGCGGAAAGGGGGTGATTCTACGCGAAAAAAGAAGTCGAGAATATAGAATAATCTACAATATCCCTGTATATATTGGTATTTTAATTTAATTATGTTTAAAAACTTAAATTATTGAATTTGAATTAATTTAATAGATAATTTTAAAAGTTATAGTAAAATTATATTATTAGTAGTTATAGTATTTTATAAATATTAAAAATGAATATTTATATTAATATAAATTTTGTATATACAGGGTGGTTGGTAACTGATGGTACAAGCGGAAAGAGGGTGATTCTACGCGAAAAAAGAAGTCGAGAATATAGAATAAAAATTTTTCGTTTGAGGCTTCGTTTTCGAGAAAATCGACTTCGAATTTTGGCTCGGTACGCGTGCACTTTATCACGTCTCGTTATAAAGCGCATATTATCGCAGTTTAAGTTTGTTTTTGTCGTAACGGAAAATTAGGAATACATAATGAAATAATATGAAGTAATCATAATGTTTATTATTACAAAAATTGCTGAAAAAAAAACGAAAAATTTTTATTCTATATTTTCGACTTCTTTTTTCACGTAGAATCCCCCCTTTTCGCTTGTACCACCAGTTACCAACAACACTGTATAATATGTAACAGCATTTGTAAATAAATAATTGCTCGTTGTAAAATTTAAATGTAGGATTTCAATGTGCATTCAGAGTCCGCAAAAGGTCACGTCGGGCCTGCTCTGAGAACGAGTAATTATTTATTGCGCTTGCTCGCATGAGGAAGTATCGAGGCCTTGATACGCTTCAACTTGCACGGCGAGTATCGACGTGTTACGTTATCGATGATAGACACCTCGCACAGCGAATTAGCCGTGTTTCCAGCCGAAACTATGGCAAAAGGGGGAACAGCAGGAGATCTGTGTCTCTCGGTAGAAGCGACCATGTTAATGTTTCGTTGCGTGGGAGTAACGGAAGCGTTGCTTAACCGTTTTAGCGGCAGCGGTTTTTAAGGATCCGTGTCGGATTGTGCCATGCAGCGGAATAGCGCTTTGTTCATTTATTTGCAAGAAATGCCGATCGACGCGATCACGCTGCTCCTTTATTTTCGATTATTCGAAGAAAGAAAAGTAATTACAACAGGAAACTCTGATATGACTGGCCACGAGCTATTGGCTTTGCAACTAAGTGATTGCGGATTTTTTCATTTGGTGGCAATGAAAAATTCCGCAACCACTTAGTTGCCAATAGTTAAGTGCTCGGTTAACCGGAAAGCAAAAGAAGCGAATATTTTGATGAAACGAAAACCATGGCAGCTGGCGTATGATCTGCGTTTATCGTGCATCGTTATCAACGAGTGTGTCTGAAAGACTATTGTGCGTGACCAGGATCTGTCGGTCACGTTAATTCAACGATCGCAGGTCTCAATTAATTGTAAATGTTGTTTGGGTTAATCTGGATGAAACGAACCAGCATTCGGCTAATTATTCCGCTCGAAGGGCGAATCATGATTCGGTGGTACCGTTCCATGAAATCGACCGTGAGAATCCTTTTAATTACCGGGTTATTACGAGCCTTGCGTATCGATACGTTCTAGAAGCAATCGTTCCTCTCTACAGTTTTGTACCTGTTCCTTATGTTCTTTCCTCTTATTTTTCTTGATCTTCTTTTTTATTCTTTCTATCCGTCTTAATTTTGCTCTTCTCTCCTCTTTCTACACAGTTCTCCTATCTCCTTTCACGCTTTTCTGTTAATAATTAAGTGTACTAATTGGGTGGTTCGAGCCATCGCCTACCTATCTGATTAATGCCCGATACTAAAAGCGGTTCGTGCCTAAAGAGTACGTTTTATAGCTTCCTGGATTTCTTGCCGCGTTTTACGGAAGTGCCGCGTACGAACAATAAAGTACCGACATGCGTTCTACCACTCTTTTATCCGGCCGATGTACAACACTGTATCTAACCAGGTTCGCTTTCTTTTCTTGCAGATGCGCCAACGGTTATATCGGGCAGAGATGCGAGTTTAAGGATTTAGATGGTTCCTATTTACGTAAGTATCTGCCGTTCTCGATTCTCTTGTTGTATTCCTGGTCGCCGCGACCAGATAGTTTTATTCCATTCTAGAGTCATGCTACATAGCAAGAGCCCCGAGTATAATGCACTGGGTACAATGTAAATTCAACGAACTGCCTTGTTCAATCTGCAACGCGTGTTAGAGGCAGTCCAAAGGGACAAGAAGCTGTGTCCGGTGACTAGGAAAGTGACGTTTTTGTTACAGCTTCCCGGCAACGTGTAATGTTGGAGACAGCCAGCATCGCCGGTGGTGCCACGATAGCAGTATTCCTGGTCGTTATCATTTGCATAGCGGCTTACATCCACTGTAAGCGAAAGCAAAAGGAATTACGGTCGAGGTATGTAGTTTCTTCTTTTATCATTATGAGTTTTTCTTCGTCTATTTATTTATAGCCTTCCTTTCTTATCTTTTTCTCACCTAGAATTATGAAAGTGATAATTAAAGCAAATTGATGATTTAGACATGGTTGATATTTAGATGGATTATAAAAAGAACTAATTCTCCTTCATTTCATAAATCTTGCATGGTGGTTGATGAATGCACAAATTTCACATTCGACGTTATTTCTGTGCCAACAGTAATTGCGTCGACACGGTGGATGGTCCTGGCCGAGATCCGGAGTTAAGGCCGTTTAGCAACCGCAGCCGCTCCCTCATGATCTTCATGACCAAGAATCCTAATAGCTCGGTAAGTGTAGCACGAGTGCACCTGTATCGATACTCCTATGATTTCGCATCTTTCTACGCTTCACATGGCCTGCGGATATCTCCTGGCACGAATTTTCCTCAGTGAAATTTTTCTCTACCCATTTTCCATAGCTCGCATATTATTGTTTGCGAATCTGTATCAGCTATACTTTGGACACGATTTCTTAACAATTGCCGTGTCGTACAAAGTACCAAAGATCTGATGCTTGGGTAGTTTAATAATATTTCCATCTATAAAAATAAATTATATATATTATATTATGTTTTGTATAATATAATTATTTATATATTTAATAAACACATAAATATATGTATATATATATAAATGTTTTACATGATATATTTATATATAAATATATATCTCAGGATTTAAGAATAATATTTTATATAAATTATTGTATATATATGATTAACTATATTTTAATTACTTTTTTCCAATTTATTATTTAAATATATATATATTTAAATTTATAAACATATATATTTATATATATATATATATACTTATATATAATGAAACCAATTTTTCCCAATTTTTTCCAATGTTTATAAAAATTTGCCAATTTTAGACAAAACTTTTGACAAAATTTATCAAACTATTTAAATTTTTAAAAACTATAAAAATTAATAAATTATTCATAAAATTATATAAAATTAAATAGTAATTTCCACTGTATTTTTATTAAAAAAAAATTGGAAATTACCAATATAATAATCATGATCAGTACTATAATAAATTAATTAATTTATATATATACCTATATATAATAAAATCTATTTTTCCCAATTTTTTTAACTAAACTTACCAATTTTATTTAAATTTTGAAAAACTAAAAATGAATAAACTATTCATAAAATTATATAAAATTAAATAGTAATTTCTATTTTTTATTAAAAAAAACTGGAAATTACCAATATAATAATCATAATCAATACTATAATAAATTAATTAATTAATATGTATATACCTATATATAATAAAATCTATTTTTCCCAATTTTTTTAACTAAACTTACCAATTTTATCCAATTTTTTGACAAAATTTATCAAATTATATAAATTTTTCTAAATTTTATTTAAATTTTGAAAAACTAAAAATTAATCAATTATTCAGAAAATTAAATAGTAATTTCTATTTTTTATTAAAAAAAACTGAAAATTACCAATATAATAATCATAATCAATACTATAATAAATTAATTAATTAATATGTATATACTTATATATAATAAAATCTATTTTTCCCAATTTTTTAACTAAATTTACCAATTTTTTTAATCTTTTTAAAAATTTGCCAATATTATCCAATTTTTTGACAAAATTTATCAAATTATATAAATTTTTCAAAATTTTATTTAAATTTTTAAAAACTAAGAATTAATAAACTATTCATAAAATTGTATAAAATTAAGTAGTAATTTCTATTTTTTATTTAACGAAAAATGTAAATTATTAATATAATAATCATAATTAATATTATAATTAATTAATTTATATATATATATAGTATTACGTGGAGAGAATGATTGATCAGAGAAAGTAAAAACTTGTTCGCTAAGAACCTTTCGTTTATGGTGTTCACAGGCGGCGATAGAGCAGACGAGAATGCCCGGATGGAACTGCCCGGAAGCGGAGTCAATGAGAATGGCGTCCATCAGCGAAGGCAAACGTTCCAATCAATGATAGAGTCAGTCCGGTGCCTAATTCCACTACACGAACCAAGGCGTCCAGCGTAGAGATCACCGACACCACGTCGACGGAAGGGAATCACTTTCACCCAGCTGCTTTCTGTCTCCGTCCATGGACTACGTTCTCGCGGTGACGTATCAGAGAGGAAGGAAGAGAGAAAAAAAAATCCATTGTGAACGTATTGCTCGACGATCGTGTACGACTTTGAAGAGCCTAGCTTCGTCGTAATTCAATGTTTATTTGTGCCTGAATTATCCGGTCGACGAGTTTCTTGCATCGTTAAGGATCGTTTGAAGAGGAAGATCGTTTAGCCCGAGTTCGAGCGGTGCGTTTCTTCACAATGGAAGACCTCGTTGGCGAGACAGCAAGAGACGATCTCGTTGGCAGCTGAAAAAATCGATACGTGGACCGGGATCCTCGGGATCGATGATTCGCGCGAGATCTAGAAAAGCGTAGGATTAAAAAGGAAGTACGTAGCCGGTAACTTTAAATAGCTGGACCTGAACAGCTGGAAGAACAAAGGACAAGAAAGTAGACAAGAAGGCAAGCTTAAAAATAAAGCCTCTGCTGAATAGGTGACTCTCTTAATAGAAAGAAAAAATAGAGAAAAGAGAGAGGAGAAGAGAAAAGAAGCATTTAGCGCGAACGTAACGGAGAAAAAGCATAAGTAATTTGTTCCTATCGGAGATACGAGATAGTTTAGAGCAGACAATAATAACCGGAGAATAATTACATAACGTTATTAGCATCGGTTAAGATAAATGTACCAGTTAAGTTTCGACGAATAATCCTCTGCTAAGTAGAAACGTTGCTCGTCGTAGAATATATTTCCTCGATTTTAATCGAGAAAACGCGCGAAAATAAGTCCCCTACCCCAGATTTCACTGCTTTATTTTATTCCCCTTTTCCACAAACTCCTTTTTCCTGTATGTCCGATTTCGTTCGCTTCTTTTTTCCGTATCCTCGCGCAGAAATCGATCCTTCGATGCAAGTTCCGAGTTCAGCACAAGTTTCTTATAAATCAATACCACTGAAACGCAGAAAATAGAACGATTCACGTATCAGAAGCGTTAGCAGATGCAAAGTATTCGAAGTTCTAAATCGTTGGATGTCGGACAATTTCTCTTCTTCTACACTGGCTGATCCAGAAGGGAAGAAATTCGAAAATTCTAACCGTTTCTGTCGTTCAGTTTTCTTTCTTTCAATGTGCCGAATCGTCACGAAAGTTATGCGTCACAGCGATAATACAACGTTGATTCGCGTGACGGGCCAAAACTTGATCCTATAAGTGTGTTTCACTGTAAAATGTTCGTTCAATACAGACGTAATTATTTATTGGAAAGTTTTCGTTAAGTATATGTATTTTTTGTCCGCACAATGGCGTATGTGTAACTTCATTTAAATTCGTAATATAATTTAAATTCGGGTGGTAGGCGTTGGCGATTGTGAACGCCTTAATATGGTGAGAAAAGAAAAGAAAACGAACTCGAGGATGGTGTCTCTGTGCGGCGTTAAAACCTAGCAAAAAGGAAGTAAGCCTCGTTGTATTATTCGTTAGATCGTCGATAAAAATCGATTGAATTCTCGAAGACGAATGCACGAGTCGCGGTAGCGTCGATAGCGATTATGTTCATCGATCGATTAGGGTCGGAATCGAGCGCGCTGCAGAGCAAATCTCTGTTCCTCGCCTCTCCTCTTGTAAATAGTAAATTATCCACATAGGGCCAGCCGATTCGTTTTCCGTTAAATTTATCCCAAGAAAGATTGGGCCGTTGTAGCGGACAAACTACAATTATGACGACGCTGGTCGACAGCGAGTTCCCATTTCTTTACGGTGACCATTGACAAATAAATTTATCGGGCAACGAGTCGGCCGGATGACAGAGTCGATTGTTCGCGCGGCGTGCTCCTCCCAATATAATCAATAGAACTATCTCCATTCTTCTTTCGAATTTTGAAAGGAGTCGAGGATTCGTTTAAAACGATCGTTGTCGAACGCTACCGCGACGCCATCTTAAAAAGTTCACGAAGAAGCACGATATGTTATTTGTTTGGTTGATCATAACCTAACACCCTGCAAGGGTCGATCTTGTATTCGATGATGATTTGTACATTTGTAGATACTGTGCCGTGGAGTGAAGAAGCTTCCAAACGCTTTGAAGAAACAGAAAATGAATCGTTTAGTATACTTTTGTGTAACGTGTACGAATAATGTGTCGCGCGATCATGACCCAACGACGCTTTCGTTTCTTTGCTCGGCCACGAGCCTCGTGTTTTCTCTTTCGTTATGAAGTTTCAAAACTTGAATGACTTACAAAACGTCGTAGAGATGCAGTAAGAGCTGGTAATCTTTCTGGACAACGAAAATCGGGAAGAAGAGTCGAAAGAGAGGAACGAAGGAGAAAACCGAAGAATATGCATACGTACGTAGAATTAGAAAACGAGATAGGTTCCGAGACGAGAAACGCGTGAAGCTAGGTGGCCTAATGTGTATTTCTTTTCTTTTTTTTTATTTTCTGTTACGGGCACGAATTCGAATCGTAACCGTACGTTGTAATTTATTATAAATAGTCGTAATTATCGTGAAGAAATCGTAGCGTGAAAATGGAAAAACTCTAATTTAATTATTCCCCGATCTTACTTCTCTCGTAACTTTGTACTTGGTTCCTAATTTATTCTTATATTATTTTCTTTCCTCTAATTATTAATTACCACGATTATTATTATTAACTTACTAATTTACGATCATTAGTTGCGATCAATTAATTATTCTCCTTTTATTATTATTATCGAACCACGATTAATCAATTTATTCCTAATACTACCGCGTATTATTTGGTTAACACGATATCTTTTAAGGACACGCACTTATTATTTATAAACGAACGAACGAACGAACGAGAGAGAGGGAGAGAAAGAGAGAAAAAAGTTATGTAAAAAAAGAAAAAGAACGAAGAGAAAAAGCACGCAATTTCCGACGCAAGTGCGCCTGCGAAAACCGCATAAGACTCGATGAAAAGCTTGCGTTCCGACATCGCACAGGCATTCGTTGAATATCGTAGTATCTGCGTTGTTCTTCAATCGAGAAAGCCATTTTCTTACAATTCATTCAGCCAGCACACAGGTTTCTTTCCATAAATGCAACGTAGTAATTCAAGCAATCGAACCAGCAATCGTTGAATCAACTTCTAAATACAGTTCCACTGAATATTCGAGTAATCGCTTCTAACGATCGTAGCCGGTTCCTCGTAATTCTTCTAATTGAACGTATCGCGTTTCGAAACGCATCAACGTGCATCGTGAGAGCGATTACTCGAACCCGTTGGTTCCGAATGAGCAACGAATGGCAGATTGTTGAACACGGAGGACCTTCGAAACGTTTCATACGGGAGCGATCGCAAGAGAAAAGATTCGTAGGTAGACTTCGATTGTCAGCTTCTAAACGTTAATATCGTCACGACCGAGTGATTGCCTGACCACGATCTTTCTCTTTTTTTAATTTACATCCTATCAGTCATCGAGAGAAAACATGACTTTAATTTTTGTCGAGAGAAAAGCTAAATAAACCAGAGAGAATCATCGTCGGGAGCAATGACTTGGGCTTGTGACTTAGCGATCGTTTAAGCGTAGACAGTGGTAGCATTTTAGTACATCAGACAGCGCCGTAGCCGTGTATCGCGAAGATCAAGACGAAGAAGAGAACCGAAGGGAGGGAAAGAATAAGAAAAAAAGCAGACACGAGAAGGATACGTTGCATTCGGTCGGGAGAAAGAGAAAGAAACAGAGAAAGAAAAACAGCTAAACGACGCGAAGAAATTTCGGTGAATTTTTCTTTTGGGTCAGCGTGGTCAGAGAGGTCTTATCCTAGGAGAGAGACCCGACGGGAATGGTTTGTTCCACTGACCGGTCGATCGGAATCGACTCGAGGACACTGGAATCACGAAATTCTTGGTGGAGCTCGATCATTCCGATCGACGACTGGTCAACTCTACCCGTCGGCGACCGCCGCTCAGCCCGTTCGTATCCTCTTCTTTCCTTTGTTTTCTCTTGTTTGCTTCTTGCTTTTCCGTTTCCGTTTCTTCTTAATATTCTGTTTTTCCTTTCTTTTTTCTTTCTGTTTTCCTTTATTTGTTTTAATTTTTAATTTCCGGACGGAAATCTTCGCGCTCAAACGACACGCGAAAGGTCTCCAAGTGAAATTTGTTTCTTTTTTTCGTGAATTGCGTGCGCTTTATGACGGCGGATGGTAGGTACCCCGTCCGACATACCAAATCCGTACTTTCTGTCGCGATATATGCTGTTCGTTGTAAATGTACCAAAGACAATGTCGATTAACTGACAAAATAAAGGTAGTTTATTTATAAAAATGTGTGAAGAAGAATGAAAAAAAAAGAGAAAGAAAGAAAATGATAGAGAAAAAGGAGCGGTGTGCACGCGGATAACGCGTGTATGATCTGCTTCGAAAAAATCGAACGGTAAGAACAATGAACGAATATAACGGGGATTATGTAGTTAACAAGAGTTATCTATCCAAAGGAAAAATGCTGCTAAAGTGTCATTTAGCTAGACGAGATTGATCATTGGATTCGCAATGTTGCATCGAAACATTGTTATTATTTTTGTAAAGAAACTATGTACATGTATTAACTTAGCGTGCTCTGCGTATGGAAGCTTACGATATGTTGATTATTATTACTATTATTATTATTATTGCTATTATTATTTCTATTATTATTATTTCTATTATTATTATTGCTATTATTATCTATTTTTATTATTATCTATTATTATTACGATTATTATTATATTGAAAGGAATAAAAACTTGTACTCTTGTTTCCCGAAATGGTTAAGTAGTATAAATAAGCGAGATCGTACATGTTGCTGCAATCATCCTTTAAACTTTAAACACTTTCCCGCCATTCTTCACTGATTGTTCCATAGGCTGCGCCACTGTCCTCGCGTCCCTTCCCTTACAATTAGATGATAATACGTCAGGCAAATACGTGATTATAGTTGTTTAAAAAATTCTAGAACGTTTATCCTTGTATTTAAAAAAAGGAAAAAGTAAAAGAATTGAAGAATGACATATATATATATAATATATATAAATAATATACATAAATATTCATGACGTACTAAATTTAATCAAAGAGAGCACAATATTTAAACCTTATTTTTCGAATTTGACCACGCAGTAGTTTCAGCGTGGATTTGATCACCGCGAAACGTGTAATCTACGCATCAAAAGGTGTTATATTTAAAATATTTCGTGTTTGAATTAGTGTCTGTGTATATTAATTCAATGACAAATTGTTCAAAGAATCATTAAATTTGGAATGACATTAAGCAATTCGCAAACTTACAAATTTTTTGTGGAAATTGGTCTGATGTTTCAGCATCTATCTCACTTTAATGGCATTCTTATCTTCAATGCAATGCGTTTGGTTGGTGTCAGATATGCTATAGTGATACTAGTGTAAATGTAGCGAAATAGTGGAAAAATAATGATAACAGTTGGAGTTATTAAAAGCTGAATTTGTAACATCCATACATGATTGGCAAGATGGAATTTCAAAGAAACATTAAGGCTATGCAGACCAAGAACCATCGACCTATATAAATACATATACCTCCTAATTATAATTTAATTATAAATATTCAGTTGATCTAATCAATATTTCATCTTATTACATCTTTGCTAGTATCTCCTGTGTTTGAAAAATATGACATAATAAAAATTATATAATTGAAATTTACTTGATATGAAACAGCTTAAATCCTTTATCTGAGTTTTAATTAAAATATTTTAAGGGAACTATCATTCGAAAGACAAAATGTAGAAAATCAACTTTTTATTTCATTATATCCTAACAAAATGATTTTTTTTCTATTCTCTGATTCTACCTGTAGGTAAAATAAAAGGAAATAGAAAGTAAAGACATTTACATGAAACATTAAGTGCAGACAAAGCTTTGTTAATCAGATTATGGAAGCATGTTTATTTCACGTACGAAATGGCTTCTTTGGCTTATAAAAATTATGTTATCAGTTGGAGTTCTCTTTCACATACTCTTCTATATGACACATATAATATATACATACATAATACAATATTTAAAAAGTTATCACTTAAAATATCATACAATTTGACAAATAAAAAAAGGGAATTCCAGAGTCAGTTAAAAGAGACAGTAATTTGTTACACTTTTAAACTATGCATGCAGAAATAATAAAGGAAACATTATTTCTGTTTTTTAGGATCATGTAACAAAACGTCATAAAAAGAATTGATAATAACTGCTGCGATTAATAGAATAACACGATCTTTGATTTAAAAAAAATTAGATAAATTCGAGATTAACGTAACCTTAACAGAAAAACCTAAATGTGTTTAAGAATAATGGAAAAATTCAGAGTTTTGAATAATCTAAATTATCTTACAATAAATATCACACGATTTCCCGATTTGTTCATAATAAAAAACCATGCATTACGTTTTATTTTCTTTCAAAGTAATGAACAGTTGTCTGTTTTTTCTTAAATAACCTCTCCAAAAATCTGGGTCACGCGCGTTAAATAATCCACTGATCTGTTTCATGGTTCGATCATGCAATGGCACAGATGGAGTCCACTTTAACGTATTCTGTATCACTTCATCAAATTTATGCCTCGATAAACTCAACAATGCTGAGAAAATTCCTTCTTTTTGCTCATCCGAACCTAGTTAATAAAATTAATTGTTTGTTAATAACTGAATTTTCTATTACATTTAAAACACGAATAAAATAAATAACAGCAGTATACCTTCATCGGAATTGATTAAATCGCAGAGTTGTTCTACAATTTGACCAACTAAATTATCTTTATCTTCTATTGGGAATACGCGCATCAAATTACCTGCATTTACGAGTATTGTAGTGGAAGTTATAATTTAAATATTTAAATGGAGTTTACTAAATTTTAAATTTACCTAATAAAGAAAACGCTCGATATGTGCTCGGAACTTTCTTGTTAATTATCATAGATAACAATGCATCCTTAATAATGTTTGTGTGTGTCCATCTAATTCCTTCTCTTTTTGCAAGAAGTATAATAGCGATTTCTACTTCACTATCACTTCTTTCTACAAATTGATCAAATTATATTTAGGCAATAAATTTAAAAGTATTATAATTGTTTCTTACCTTGAAGTGCAGTCAAAAGTTCTTTGAGCAAATTTTTCGATAATGTTCCCATTGGATATTTGTAGAACATTGACACCAAATTTTTTAAGGCATAAAGTTTAGGATAGTCCATAGCTTGCTGCGTCATAATTAAATGTGCTATACATTTTGGCAATAATTCTGTATACATAATAAATAGTTACAATAACGAAATAAAAATTTGATTTTGAAATGATTTAAAAAATTACACATACTATTAGTACTTGTTTCGTTATTTGGAAATACTTCTGGCCAAGAAGTGAATACTGTATATAAAATAAGTATTGCATGAACTCCCAAACAATACAAAGCATCGCAACAAAATATCCTCACTTTTTCTCGGTCCTTCTTAATTCGTGCTAAAACCGTATACATTCTAGCAAGAGATTCTATTGCATATCTCTGAACAAAATTAATTAATTGTTAATTGCATTCGTTAATTTTGCATTATGTATGAAAATAGTAGGAAAAAGCCAAACCTCTATTGTTTGATTAAGTCTAAAAAGTTTGTACTCAATGCCAGCTTGAACAAATTGAAATACAGTGGGAACTGATTTTTCTAGGTCAATTAATAATGCTGCTATTCTTTGTTGTGCTTTCGTCATTAACGGTGCAGGCGGTGTATAACTATTATCTAAATTTTTGTTATGTTCCTGTTCTGTGCTTAAGAATTCTATAATTCCTCTAAAATCATATGGTATATGTTAGTAATTAGTCATGTTAAAAATTAACTACAAATATGATGTGATACTAACTTTGCTATAATACGAGAACTACAGGTAAATTTCAGTTTTTCAATCACATCCCAATGTATGGAACTCTGCCAATCATTATCTACCAGCCTTTGCAATTGTTTACTCACGAATTTATCTAAAATAAATAAAGCATATTTTAGATAATCCCACATGTTTTAAAAAATCTGTTAGTAGAAATAATCTTACCTGCCATTAGACTGATATGAAAAAATTTTTTATTATGCATATTTTTATACTTCTTAGTTGGATTATTATTAATATGTTTTTGCAACATTTTAAGTAGACAGTACGATTTTAGTTCATGTTCTATAGCAGAATTTTCCTGTGTAATACAAACATTCGTGTGTGTTATTTCTTCAGTACATAAATTCCTTTCACTTATATTATTTATCTCTGAAGTATCAGTGGAAGACTTGTCATTGAAATTTAATAATTCTTGTTTGCTCGTACTATCTGTTTTGTTGATTTTTCTTACATCTAGAGAATTATTTTCACATACATATTTCAAATGCTCGTCATTCTTATTCAAATCAGTCTTTTTCTCATCCAATTCGATTATTCCTTCCAAAGAATTAGTATTGGATGTAGTATCAAATAGACTATTCCTACTATTTGTTTTGAATGTTATATTTGTGTCTTGTACATGTGTCTTCTCTCTTACATTACTTAATTTATTTTTAACATCGGTAACTGGTATTTCGTGAACAGGATCTCCTACAATATTTTCAGTGCTGCTAGAATGTGCCTTCAAAGAAATTAATTGAGTTTCTTGTATATTATTACCACAAATTTTTTGTAACTCATTATTATCCCCTTTCAATTCATTTAAATCAGTACAGTTGGCATTTTCTAAATCTTTTACTAATTGTTTCTTGAACTCTGAGACATTGTTTAATTTTTTTTGTTTAATCATTGTGTTCTTAGGTACGTGTGCAATGCGAGGTTTCTTTTTAGGTATATAATCATCCTTTTTGACTACTTCAGAATTGTTGTCTAAACCTTTTTGTTTTTCAGATATATTACCATTTTCATGCTCATTGTGCATATCTTGATGTTCCAACACATTTTGACATGTTTTCATGATTTTACTATTCTTCTTTAAATTTTTTATTTTTGTCAACAATTTTGATCGAATAACGGATTTTCTAAATTCGCTTTCACTCACCTTCCTTTTCTTTGTAGAATTGCGAGTATTAAAATTATTTGTTTCAATCTGAGGTATTAAGCTATCAGATTGTGGCGTTTTTGACATATCTGTATTTATAGTATTAGTTTTTTCAATAGGTTTATTCAATTTTACTAAATGTGATACGTGTACTACTTTTATCGGGGATTCGTTTGCCGGTTTAATATGCTCAATAGAACATGATTCATTTTCCATAGAAGATTTTATTTCTATCGCGCTTTTATGTTCTGTTAGTGCTGAATATATGTCCGTATTTGCTTCAGATCGGATCAGTTTACCAGATTCAATAGAATCCGATAATCCTGAATCGGTTTCACTTCCTACTGACTTACTACATTCAGCTAAATTTTGTACTATTTTTGCTTCAGCTTCATTTCTATTCGTATGATCAGCATTCAAAGACAAGCTAGATCTTCTTATACGTAATACGCTTTTCGACTCTACATTAATATTTGTTTTACTGTCATCAGTCAACTCTTCTATATCTTCTGTACTATCTAACAAATTATCAGATTTTCTGAGAAACGAACGTCGATACTTGCACTTCTTAGGCTTTTTCTTAAGAGAAGTTGGTTTAGTTTCGTTAACAATTGATTCAATTTTCCAAAAACCAGTATACACATTTTGTAGTCTTTTGCATTTTAATCGAGATAATTTCCTCAATGTTTTATATCTATTCAATTTTTTTGTTTCTCTTCTTCTGTAAGCATCCATCAGTTTTCTCAATTCATTGAAATTAAATTGCATAGAGTTATTTATATCGTACATACTACAAGCATTTAGATGATGATGCTGACAACAACTATTGTTTTGATTTAAGACCTTTTTATTTAATTTCTCCTTCATTTTCATTTTCATTTCCAATGTATCGATTCTTTTTTGCAACGCCAAAATAATCGGTAACGAAGGTGTCATCATATTCTCACAATGATTATCCTGATTAGTTGTATTCGAATCTGTCCTTGATAACGGATTAAGTGGCGTCGATCCGATATAGTATGTACTTGGATCTATTAAATTCGATGTTGGAGGAAAAGTATTACAGTAATCCGAGCGACCTAACGAAATCGTATGGGGCGTTAACAGACTTGTTGGAATAAACTCTACACGACTGTTCTGATTTGGTAAATGCTGCGAAGAAGTGTCTGATAATGTTAACAAAGTTTCAGTTTTACATTGTTGTCCATTTTGTATATCTAAAGGTATATGAAATTATTAAAATATATTTCATATAAACAAGCACTGTAAATATTTCATTGTATACCTATTGAAGGTTGTAATGGAGATGGAGATCTTTTTGGTGAAGATGGAGATCTTTTTGGCGGAGATGAAATCTTTTCAATAAGTTTTGGACATGAATTGCTCATAATTTGGCATATTTTCTCAAAGGGAGGTGGATCTAACAGAACACTGCACTTGTCACAAAATATAGGATATAAGACATCCTCGATATTATAAAGATTGTCGGTTAATACACTTTTATCTGCGACTTCTGGATTTTGGATTATTGTGTTCCTAGTTGATGTATTAGTTCCAATATTCCGTAACTTTGCTTCTATAAAATAAATTGGATTAATATTATATATTTAATAGTATTAAATTATTATTAAAAATATTTTTAAATCAATTATATTAATTTACCAATTAAATTAACTTACTATTCTCATTTCCTATAGAAATTTTCTTTTCCATTTTTTTCATTTTTGTATCATGCATTTTTTTTACATTTTTTAACTCCTGTTCCAATTCCTTGATTTTTACTGCAAGAGATAATCAAATTACTAAGCTACATAGAATATTTAAATCCACTTTATAAAATTACCTTGAAGTGAGGATTTTTCTACGTCACATTGTATTATTTTCAGATTTTGACCTTCTTCTATGTCCTTTACTTTACATATTAATTGTTGTATATGCTGCTGATCAGCTGCTGTCTTGATATTAGCTTCATTTACTTTTGTAGTCAGAGTTTCAATGTTTTTTTTATACTCTGTATTTTGCTGAGAATTATATATTAATAATGCATGACTAAGAGGAAGAAAGGTAATATTTTGCAGGATAAGTATTTTATATTTACATATATTCTTTTACTTACAAGTTCCAATTTAATAATTTTTGCTAAAGTAGAATTATAATTATATGTTGTATCTTTTATAGCTTTATTTGTTTTATCTAACTCTTGCTTTAATCGTTCACAATCTTTTGTTTTATCATTATATTTTTTAATTAATTCACTAAAAATAAGTATTTCGTTAATATTAATTAAAAATGGTGACAGATGTAAATATACATATAAAAGTACATGATTAATATGTTAATTTACTTACTGAGTTCCAGCAATTTTCTTTTTTAACAATAAATAGGACTGCGTTAATTTGTCTATATTGGAAATATCCTCCTTAAATGGAATAAATAACGGTCGACAATTAAAATTATTAAGAATCAGAATTTAAAAATGGCATAACAATAACTATAAATTTTATTAGTAAATATTTCATATTGAACTCGTATTAAAGTGATGTATTTCATTTAACTAGAGTCTTAGGTTAGAGTTGATTAGAATTCAGATTAAATTTTTATTAACTAATAGCATAGAATTAAACGGTATTATAACCTCAAATTAACCTAGATAGTCGATACTATTAAATTCGATTTAAAGTAAAAACTTCTGAGAATAAAATACTCACTTGAGCGGTTTCATCTGTTTTCAAATCCGAAGGATTAACGTCCATGGTAATTAAAATGACAATTAGTACTATTTGTTTTAAAATTATTTGTATTTGTGAATGCCGATCAAGGAACACGTTTATGCGGCGTTCAGTTTGATGTTTATAATTCCGGCTAGTAACCCTAATATTTATGATAAAAATTCTGATCAAACTTCTGTGTAATGTAACGTTATTCTGTTTAAATGATGTTTAAACGATTTTTATATATTATACTATACTATAACTATATTTTATACTATATATTATTCTATACTATAACTATATTTTATATTATACATTATACTATATATTTATACTATATATAGTATAGTATAGTATAGTGTATATATATATATATATATAGTGCGTATAAAAATCTTTTACGCATATATGTATAAATTAATAACACTAATAAGTATTCTTTTAAAAGTATTACCTTTAACTGTTTTTATATGCTCACGCAGTTTTGTATGCTTTTATAATAATAAACTTTTAATAGTATTATATTATAATATATAGTAATATAATTAGTATATATTATAATTATATCAGGCATAAATTTTAATATAGATACATACATATATCCTTTTTCAAGATACAATATAACAATTATGACTTTTCAATACACTCGAAACTGCCGCGCTTTCTTGTTAAATTTTGCGCATCGCTTCACTCCGTTCATTTATGATGCCGTTCTTTTCTCTCCTTCCATATTCTACTAATTAGTACACTACATAGAATTAATTAATTCGTATGGTAACTGCTGAATTAAGTCGGTTTGATTTGTTATTGAAATTGATAAACATTATCGATGGTTCGATATACATGTAGCATTTCTAGTCCAACTTCCCTTAGTAAGGAAAGAAATTGATAAAGAAATAAAATTGAACTAATCTAAAGTTTATAGTTTTTATATAAAACAGGTTTGGAGCTTGATACAAGCGAAATAAAAGTATGTACATATGTATTTCCTAGAAATGGTGGGGGCAGCGATGGCCAATTAACAAGGGAATATGTTGTACATTGTATGTATACGTATACAGTGGTTTCCTACTCTATAATACATTGTTCATGTGTGATAGAAAGTAGAATGACAGACTGACCGCTTGTGTATACTAGACGCTTACAAGAATATTTTGGGTAAACTGCAAAATTTTTGTATTAATTTGGAAGTAACAACATTGTAAACTATTAATTTAAAGATGGAAATAAGATATCTTTCTAGCACCTTTTATTCAACAATGTCCATATGTATTATATCTTGTTACTCCAGTAAATAAATTTATTTTCCAATGGTTTAGGTAAATGCTTGGTACTAACATAGTAATACATAAATGTAAACGATTTATACAAATATATGAATTTCCATATGATTTATATGTGAAGAAAACTCAGATTTATTATTCATATTTTACAGTTTTATTAATTAATCATGGGGAGCAAAGGAATAGAAATGGATCAAATTCTAGCCCAGAGGCTTCTCGTTGAAGGTGCTACATTAGTTATGCTGGATGTACCTGTTGGCACAGAGTTTGGTATTGATTTAAAATCCTGGAGTACACTAGATAGTTTTAAAGGGATTAAAATGATCCCACCAGGATTTCATTATGTACATTATAGGTAAATTTTTTGTAGTTATGTTTTTGTTATTTATAACGTAATATTTATATATTTATATTCTTTAAGTGCTGTAGATGAATTTGGAGAAGCAACACCTAAAGTTGGTTTTTTTCATATATTTAAAAAATCTGAATTTCTAGTGAAACGTTGGGACGCAAAAGAAGAAGATATAAGTTCAGAAAGTATGATAGCACTTAATGTACTAGAATAATGTTAAAAGACTTCATTATTAATAAAATCTAATTTTTCGTACAAAGTTATAGAAGAAGAAATGGTTGAAAGGTACAAGAGCAATTTGAAAGATTTGGATAGATTTCTAGGATGTTACCCTTACGATATATGGAAACAATGGAAGGAATTAACAAATCATATTACCCCTCCTCTTGTTGAACGTTGTTCACCCATATGTGGGTATGTTAATAAGTTTTATAAATTATTAATTGTCTTTGCTATATTTATGCTTTTATTAACAAATTTCTGTATTTCAGCTTTGTAAGGTCAGCATTAGAATTAGAATATTGCACTGATGCTGCAAGACCAAGAGGTGGAGAATCAAGTTCGAAAAGAAGGAGGAGGAGTGGAATTACCATAGAAGAGAAGGAAGATGAGCTTCTTCCTGATATGAAACCTAAGCCTGGAACAGAACTTCGACTTTCAAAAATACCTTGTAAACAATATCCAGATGGAGCATCACCAACTGAAATTACAAAGTATTCTTTGGATACGAGTTATGCATTGGATACTGTTCTTAAGGAATTGACGCTGTAAGTGATTAGTTAAATATTTGTTTCAGAATTTTATAACCTACGATTAATATCTTTACAGTCCCATAGAGATAATTGGTGAAATGGAATTGGCATTTGTTTGTTTTCTTGTTGGACAAAGTTTTGATGCCTTTGAACATTGGAAGAAACTTGTATCTCTTATTTGTGGAGCTGATTGTGCGATATCACAACGTCGCGCAATTTATATTGAATTTATGAAAGCATTAGAAGTTCAATTGATGCACGTACCCGAAGACATACTTTGTGACATTGTAGCCAATAATAATTTTGTTTATCATAATTTACGCAAATTGTTCGCAAATATTGAAATGAATTCTGAATTAGATGGGCGTTTAAAATCTTATACAACGAGATTTAGCGGACGATTGTCTATAAAATTCTTGTGGGATTTTTCTAATTTGCAGGAAGAAACTGAAGATGAAGCGCCGGTTGTTGTTTCGTTAGAATAGGCTTGTATATTTGTAATTCGTGCAAACATACAGTTGTAAAATGTATAATATAAAACGTATATTCTTACTTCTTGTACATATAGGTAATGTTTATATATATAAATAAGGATTGATAAATACAAATTTTCCTATATTTTAAAATAACAACCAATTTTATTGTGAAGTTAAGTACATCTTATACAGTATTAGGTTAAAATTTAGGTATTTCAATTCGCCTCGGATATATTAAGGAAATAATAAATACTTCTTTAAGTATTTAATGCCCATTCAGCCTGGCTAAAAAGTAAATTGAACACATTACATCGCGCTTGATACCATTATATTATATTATATAATACTATATATAAAAACTTTCAGTAGGAAATATATTGTCATGATGATATATTGTTATGATAATTAATATGTACCGGTTATGATGTTTGGGTGATGTATGTGCACTGGTCAGTTATTTGGTTCCGGATCTGCATCAGCTTCACGACGAAGGCGCTGAGGAGAGTTAAAATTAAATTTAATCAAACAATCCTAGTATCGACAGTTATCATATAAACGATTGATATCTAATTAATATTTACCGGATGTGGTGGACGTGGTGGTGGAATGTACACTGGTCGGTTGCCTGGTTCCGGTTCTGGATCAGCTTCGCGACGAAGACGCTGAGGGGAGTTAAAACTAAATTTAATCAAACAATCCTACTATCGACAGTTATCATATAAACGATTGATATCTAATTAATATTTACCGGATGTGGTGGACGTGGTGGTGGAATGTACACTGGTCGGTTGCCTGGTTCCGGTTCTGGATCAGCTTCACGAGGAAGACGCTAGATAAAAATTGCCAAAAAATTTAGTATAAAACACTGTCACTGTGCATTAATATTTAAATACTGATATTTAAATACTTACAGGATTAATTGGTGGGAGACTTATAGGTCGGGGTGGTCGATTACTTGGTTCTGGTTCCGGTCCAGCTTCCCGGCGACGACGGAGCTGTGGGTAGGAAAACGATTTAATATTGGTTCTCATACTTGACTCAATTATTTTCTTATCATGTAATTTTTAGAATAAGTATATCTGCTCTAATTAACTACGGACATATTCTCTAATGTTACCTCGGTTTTACGTGCATTTGGGATTGTGGTGGTAGATGCGGCTACCACAAAGGTAATAGCCAGAATGGCGAAGATAAAGTTCTTCATGATTTTCTATATGAAAATAATGTAATTTAGTTGCGTTTATACCTTTGAATATTTTTACAAATATTTTTTAATAAAATAATTACTGGTATATATATGGTGTGTATCTTACCTGATTAACCAGTGGTCAGACCTCTGAATGAAGAGTCACTGATATGGAACGTATCAAGTTGCATCGTATTTATACGAACTGTCAGACGTATCAGTCTTTGTTTGCGTGAAAGTTCAAGGCTTCATAGTACTTTGGGAATCACCGACTGCGCACAACACACGCATGATAACGAGAATCTCTTTTTATTCTAGTTTTCCTTTAGTCATGTTGTTGTTTCGACAAAGTTATGAATTTTTCTTCCATTCTTTCTTATACTTTCACAACCTATTTACTGTTACTATATAAGTCAAGTTTATAGTCCAATGATATTTTTCCATTAGATTAAAACAGTGACAAATATTTATATTTACTACATTTTAGGAACTTATATTGGCTATTATAAAATATTATCACAGACTATTTAGCATTTTTGGAAAAGAAAGCCTTTATTATGTAAAATTGTTTAAATCACTGTATCATATCATAAGTCGAAGTTCATTGTTTGGTTAAGGCGCACCAAATGTGTTCTTATTCATTTGCGAAAGTACACATGTATACATACAGGCCAGTGCAAGAGGGAATAACCGCGAATGATAGTAAGAATAAACATAAGTTTCTCTTCCTTGTGTTCTTGGAAAATCCATTTCATTTTTACAAATGATTTATTTTTTCTAATCTTTTATAATTATTTATGTTATTCGTTCTGGGATTTTCTAATATTTGAAGTTTTAAATTTCCTCAGGGCTTAAACATTTTTATAAATTACAACCAAAATAATATTCTGATAAGTCACATTTATGTGACAGAAACTTCTACTGATCTTGTGAATTGTTTAATTCCCTCTTGCTTTTCTGCAAAAAAATGTTTCCGCCCGGGATCGAACCGGGGACCTTCCGCGTGTTAGGCGGATGTGATAACCACTACACCACGGAAACACATGAAAGGTGCTTTTTATAATTTTAATTTATTGTTAATTTTTACAACATATTTTTTAATTATTCTTTATGTATATGTGTATTAAAAATTCTCTACTAAAACACATATCAAATATATCTATTTCTATAATTTCACTTATTCTCGGTAAAGGAGTAGGTTAAGAGGTTATAAAAATATATAGCCGTAAATTATTTCCGAACAAAGTTTCTATTTTATACAAATTATAATAATTACAAAACAATTCAGCGAGTTTAAGATACTTCTTTATTTAGGAGACTGTACGTTAGCCTCAAGAGCTCGTTTCTCTTCCGATAATAATGAAACCTTCTCTTCATACTTTTCTCGTAAATCTCGGAAAAGACAAAGCTGCGTCTCGTATTCTTTTTTCAAATCTGCATTTAATTTGACCGCGGCATCCATTTTGTTAATCATCGTATTATATCGTTCACGTTCCTCAGAAATTCGGACTTCCATATCATCAACCTCTGCCTATAACAATGGCAATAAATATTCACTTCATTTTCTTTGTCGTTTCTAAAAATATAATTCTTTGAATAATTTAACCAAATTGTCTAAAATGTGATAATCATTCGATTGGCAGACCTTATGATGGTACTGATCGTATTTTACCGATTACATTCTACTTATTACATTTCACTGATTACCTGCAAATGCTTTACTTCCATATTACGAATTTGCAACAGACTTCTGGTGAGAGACTCTACTTCCTTCAGTGAAGTCACCTGATTATTCAATGCGCTAATTTGCTTCTCCTGATTAGACACAGTACGAATTCGATCTTCTAATTGCAGCGAAGTTTGAATAAGTTTACCCTTTAACTGATCCACCATTCGACGAAGCATAACCTCGTTACCTTCACCCTTCAGCAGGGCATCGTACGTCGCCTGCAATTCTGTCAATTTCTTTTCTGCGCTTTCCAACTTCCTTTGATAAGAGTCTCGTTCGTTGGCAGCTTTCTGTAAATAGAAAAAAATTTATCATAGCTTTATTATCGTTCATAAAAATTAAGATTTGATAAAACTTATTACCTATTATTAATCTTTTTTGTTTTTGTTTATAAAATTTTACCTGCACTTCTTCTTTTAATTTCGATATTAAAAGTTCGTGTTCAGTTACATTGTTATCGTTTTCTATCACTGAATTATCGTTTTCCGGTTTAATCGGACCAATCATGTCAGGAAGTGCAATTTGCTCTTCCGGTTTCTCAACATCAGCATTTCCGTCTTGTTTTGCCACGAGAAAAGTATCTCCGGCGCCTATGGTCGTTTCTTGCTGAATTTCCGGAATATCTGGCTACAAAAAGAATTCACAATTTTACGAAACTAACATTTGATTATTCTAAGTTCCATTATTATCCGTATGTAGAAATATTTAACTTACAGATGACACATTTTGCTTCGTTTCAGATGTTGTGCTATCCTCCACTTCTTTCTCTAGAGACTTATTCACAGTTTCACACACAATTTTCATATCTTCAACGACAGTCGCGTTTACTTCTTTTGCGGACATCTCTATTGTTTGATCTTCTATGCAATGCGAAATCTTACAGTCAATATGTTGCATGGGTGCATTTTGATTTTCTACCGTGACGACTGATGTATCTTTTACATTGTCTTGTTGACCTGACTTTGCCATTTCAGATAGACAAGAGTCTGGATCAGTGGTTGATTTAAGAGTCTCGTTGTCTGACATTTTTATCTGCAAGAAACGTCACTTTTATACGTTGCACACGAAGCATACGAAACATAGGAAAAGCGAATTTGTTTCTGATGTATTTTCACTGTGTTCATTATTATTTAACTGGTCAAATAATTTTTATCGTTAGGCACGAAATAATTTCTTATTCTTATAATTTTATAGTCTATCGACTGTTTGGGTGACAATCGAAATTCTAAAATGTTACGTATAGTCTGTTTTACTTAAATTTAGTTCTAGTATATGAGTCGTAGCTATGGATTGTCAGTTATGTTATAAGATCGATTTTATTAATTACCGGGAACTTAAATTACAATGGAATACGTGTTAAAAAATGATGTTTCCCTTTAAATACGAAACTTCTTGTCACACAAAAGCGACTGGATATCCAGGACTAATGAAAAGTATGATGTATTTTTGGACATTGTCTGCTAGTTCTATTTTAAACTATCGTAAACGTGTGCCAGTCTAGCATTCAACAAACTGCTAGTCGTATTGTATTTAAAGCAAGTACATGACATAAAACTTGTCATGCTGATTATTCGTTCGAATTATAAGTATGTTCTGGATTGTATGATTATTTATGGGGACAAAATATATCTATACGAGAAGATATTGCTACAGTAGTTTCATTACGAAATATCATGCACTGTGAGGCAGAATTAATGCATTATTTATACAAATGAATTCGAACGTAATTATGAAAAGTGTAAACGAAAAATAATTTAACGAAATGATAAAATATATCTCATTTGTTTTCGAAAAGTCATTTATTACACTAAATTGATAGACATCCCGTTATCCTTACATAATCAAAAAAAAGCTTTTATTTGTATGAAGGTTCATTAACATAGTTACATTCACCACAGTGTCGCGCTCGAGGCATCGTTTCCCTCGGCATTCTAATTATTTGAAACAAATTTTATGGTAAATACGTAAAAAGATTTTATTTTTATAATAAGACTAAGATTTTTTATAAATGCACTGCAATCTTTCGTATTGTTATGTACATGTTAATCGAGTGTGCACGAGATCTAATCCCATAACCTCACTTATATCATATATTACCTTTCCCACGTTTCTTCATCTCTCCTATTTAAATACACATAGATATATTGCTTTTACGTAACATGTTTGTATAGGAAAGTTGAATGTAAAAAGAATGTTCCAGAAGTATTACTGTCAGTATAAAATTCAAAAGAGCTAGCAGTAAAGGTTACTTTTAGTGAGTCTTTTTCATATATTTTACATGAAATCAAAAACATATTAAACATTTATACATGATTGTTACAATATATTAAGTACTGCCTTTTTTCTTTTTTCCTTAATAACAATGATCATACATACATGTATCATTTATTTAATAATGTATAAAATGTGGTAAAAGCATAATAATATGATAGTTATTACCATTATTTGCAACTCTTAGTACAAAAAAATATGTGTATTAAATAAACTTCTTCTTACAGAATATCAATTAAGGAATGGAAGAATACGCGAGAGAACCATGCCCATGGCGTATAATAGATGACTGTGGTGGTGCATTTACCATGGGTGCTATTGGTGGTGCAGTATTTCAAAGTATTAAAGGATTTCGTAATGCACCCAGTGGAATAAACAAAAGAGTCCTAGGAAGCCTTATAGCTATTAAACAGAAGTCTCCTATTATTGCTGGAAATTTTGCATTATGGGGTGGTATGTTTTCTACAATAGATTGTACTTTGGTTCATCTTAGGAAGAAAGAAGACCCATGGAACTCTATTATCAGTGGAGCAGCTACTGGTGGAATATTAGCAGCAAGAAATGGTTTACCAGCCATGGCTGGTAGTGCAATTATTGGAGGAGTGTTATTGGCTTTAATAGAAGGTGTAGGAATATTTATTACCCGTTTATCTGCGGAACAATTCAAACCTCCATCGTTCACTGAAGATCCAAGTCATCTGAGACAAAGTCATCCATCGTAAAACGTATAAATATCTAGATATATTTTAAATTACACTCAACTAATTAAGTACAAATGTTTCATATTCTTTGAAACAATAGTAGTTGACAGCTATCATATTGCCAGTACATCAAATTTGTATAGACAATTCAGTCTCTTGATTTAAGAAATATAATAATAGTTTGGTTTCTACTTAATTCTGATTTTGTACTTTTATTGAATTGTTAAAGCACTTAACATAAATATAGTAGAAATTTATTAATGAGAAACATATTTATAAAATAAATTGACATATTATTTAGTTTCATTATTTGCAAAGGAAATAAATTACCAGTTTTAACTAAATTATCATTATAGTTTAATGTAATACAATTTTCTTAAATTAAAATCTCATTCTAATCATCTTCATCTTCCATTTCTTCCTCGTAATACCTGGAAGTTGAGGGCACAGCTAGGTCTAACGATTTGCTTGTAGAGTCTTGTTGATTATCATTTGTTGACTGATACTCGATACTTCGTGGAGGAGATTTGGTTTTTGTACCTTTTAATGATTTGTTCACTAATCCCAATAAATGAAGTTGTTCCACCTAAACATTTTGTCATATGAAATATTTTTCAATATTAAAACAGATAAAAAAGGTATTGTAAATATTATATTTACTTGCAGACTACTTATTTGACTATCAATTTTTGCTAATATATTTTGAAGAAGTTCTTTTTCTTGTATTAATTCTCTTTGAAAAACGAGTAAATCACTGGTACTTATTTTTATATTGCTAAAATCATCGATAGTCGTCATTTTCGTTAGTGTTATTTTATTATTTTTATTTTTAACGAAATCAATAATAAAATGCAAACTTTATAGTAACAAGACACACTAAAGTATCAAGCTCACATAATTTTAAAAATTGACTCTATGTAGTTAATAACCTGTAACTTAATGTTTGAAGGTTATGGTTTTCATAATGTTTTTCAATGTTACCAACTTGACGCGTGAGTAAATGCTAGCTATTGTATACTGCCTGTATGTATTTTAAATGCAGTATATGTATTCATAAAATTAGTCAGATAATGTTTTAAATTTGTTAGAAAACGTTGAAAAAAGGTAATCGTGCATGGAGGAATTGTTAAGAAAATATAGTGCGTGCTAAAAACTTTAATTTGATTCCTGACAGAGAATAAGTCGTAAAATACGAAGTTATAATTAGGTAAATCATTTTATTTCGGAGTTTTAGTGGATTTTATAAGTTTTCTTTCGTAGTGTATTAATATTTTATTCTCTCTACAGAATTCTAAGTAATACTACAGAATAATCACAATTTATTATATCCAAATTCATTTAGGTACAGAATTTCTTATTAGATCACAATATAATCTATATACGATTACATTAATTTGTTAACTTTTAAGTGATCAAATTAAGTTAAATAGAATCAATGCAAATCTTGCAATCATTTTAAAATAAGTTCATCATACAGTGGATTTCTTATTTATACATTTCAATTATTGGCTATAGCGTCTGTGCAATGATCTTCTTCTTGTATTTTTTTAATACTCTGGTAATGTCTTACTGTATAATGACGTACATTGCTGCTCACACAAGATTTGCATTAGCTTATATGTACATATACATACAGAAGATATTCAAATTGGGAGCACAACTACTGTTATCATGCTATCATTATAGAATGTTTATAATCTACTAGTACACTATTACATTTATGAAGACCATTTTTATTATCTTTATTAGCATCTAATAATTTGTTTGAGAGTGTAAAATTTATACAAAAATTTTACAATAATTCGTAAGTATTGAATAGTTAACAATATTCATTGGTATGTAAATTTATCAATGTTGGAATGTCTCGCAATAAACAAAATGAGAAAAGGCGAGCAAAAAAGTAATTAAAATAATATTATCATATAGTAAGGATGATAACATCAAACAATAATTGTCCTCACCAAAAGGAAAGTTGGTCTCTAGATGTAATCAATTAGCATCTGAGAATATTTTCACGATTGTTTTTACATAATATGCTGTGATCAATCATTGGTATTTATAATTATATATAAATATCATTATACCATTTACACAAACTGAGGTATATGGTAACTTTTCAGGAATTCTGTTCATATTGCCTTTACGGCATATATAACTCAAACGAAAATAAATAGTTCGCTTAATTGGTACATACATCGTTCAATTTCTATACTATATTCGATTAATTTTGATAATTTTCAGAATCGTCGAAAGAGTGTATCATATATCGTTACAATAATTCCGTTCTATTAAAATTGGAAATACTATTATAGATATTGTTGCTGCTGCAGCAAGGAAATTCATGTAAATTCAAATCACATGATTTAAAATAACGCTTTTTTTTCCAATTTTCACCAATCATCGTTAAGTCGTAGGCCATAGATACGTTCGTTGCTGCAGTAAGGAACGCGTCAATCTTTCGAAGACGAGGGTGGGGATTCCCGACTATTATCGTTCGTAAAACTAGATAATCCGAGACCACTAGTTTCGTGACTTGAGGAACTAGTTGGTGAATTACTCGAACTCCTGGCGCCACTGAGTGGTGTTACAGTTGTATTATCAACCGGTATTAAACCTTCTTTCATTCTCTTCTTCTGCTTCATTCTTCTGTTTTGGAACCAAATTTTTACTTGTGTTTCGTTTAACTGCAACGCTGATGCGATTTCAATACGCCTCGCTCTGGTCAGGTACTTGTTGAAGTGAAATTCTTTTTCGAGCTCTGTTAGTTGTTTGTTCGTGAAGTTGGTTCGGCCGGTATTGTTGAAGCTACCCGCAATACCGGCCATAGGTCCGCCGGTAAGACAGTTCACAGGACCGTTCGTCGTAGTTGCGTACGGGGATCCGTTTCCACCTCCAACTGTGCTACCGCCATATTCTCCCACATTTAGATTTGTCTTTGCTGCTGCAACAAATTTTGATCTTTCTTTTTATTTAGGAAATTTTTGTATAAAATTTACAAGCGCGTTTATACATATTGAAATTTTTTGCTTTATATTTACTATTCATAAAAATGTTAGCACTAGCAGTACAGTAACAATGCGAAAGGACTATTTTGACGTAAAGCTTTAGAAAAGTAAAACATCTGTGTAATTATATATATCAATTACAATTACCAGATTCTAGTCATTAAGATTCATTATCAATATTTGTGTGATTCAGAAGGGCACATGTTGTGACTCAAATTCCTTTCCATCTTAATTATAGATGTCAATGCCCTTCGTACGTGACCGATGCGTTAACGGAAGAGGTTAAAAGTAATATATACCGAATTAAGCTTAACTTTGGTCCATAGAGCGACAGCCGTTTGTTGCCCAACACAGCTGGTCAGTGTTCTAAGGAGCGAACCTGTCCACCCTTTACCGAAGACCGATAGGGTTAAGCCCTAAATCTGGATCAAATTGCATCAGCTGTTGCCGAATGTCAAGGGTAAGTTGTTACGTCATTTTATTTAGCCCGTATTTATCAACCGATTGGTGGTCACTCTAAAAGCATACTCGACTTAGATCATGTTAACCATCTTTTCCTATACGTGTATGTAATCACGAGATCGTTCAAATATTTTACTTCAAAAATAATAATCGTATCGAGCTGTCTGACAATATGTATATGACCACAGACATAAATTAGGTTTCGTAATTACGATCTCGAGTCAAGTTATGTTGACGAGTGTCTATAGTCAGCTGTCGTGTTGGACTGACAGGCAAACGAAACAAGCGTAATATCGTCACACGAACCATGTTTCACATAATTTCGTATAACAATTTCGATAATAATTTTACCGAGTACAATTTTTTATATCGATCGAATCGTAACACATCGTCAGTGAAGATCACACGGAAACTCGATACGAAGTTCCCAATTGTTTACACGCGTGTTCATTAGCAGGGAATTTTTGGATATAAAGCAATGCAACCAAACTTATTCTAACTAGGGAGGAATGCGTTCTGATGAAAAAAGGTGGCGTCACTTACGCATTATGGAAATTAGATTGTTATTTAGCCTACCGGTATGTGGAAGTCAATTTACTTAATGGCAGAGGGCGGACGAAACTGTCAAGCCACCGCCTTAGAGTCACATCTTCTTTTTCACCCGTGTTTGCCTGTATTGCTCCATTCCCCTTATCACCTTTTTATATTTTACCGAATATTAGAAGTATTTAATCGAGACCCAAACGTATATTAAATCTAACTCAAACGAAAATCAACTTATTTTGTACGGATTTTATTTCACAGATTTTTCAAATAATCTGATAACATCAGTCACTTAAACATCGCGCTCGGAACTTAGCCGGCGGCCATTAAGCTCACGCATCTTCAAGCTGAATAATCGAGTTGGACAAGTTCTATTAGTCCACGAGCCGGCGTGGAACAATGGAATGTTTTCCGTTTTCGCCACTCATTCATCAATTTAGCACCTTAACGGAAGGACAGAGCGTGCGCTGCCGCTGATTTTCTCCTAGCCAGGCCGGCGAACGTCTCTATACATCAGTGATCATTAGTGCTGCATCCAAGTTTTTCTTGGATCTTTTAAAATTATATTTTTATAGAACATGAAATCTTCGTGGCGATGGAATTATGCGTTTCTTGCGTTGTCTGGGGTTTGTATATTACTATCTCATAAGAATGTGAATACAGAATGGTGTCGATAGAGACGTAAAAGTAACAGACTAGTTGACAACCTTATCGTAAACATCGTAGTTCACATTCTTTTTGAATCAATAGAAAAAGATGATATATTCATAGAAAATACGTATTTTTTCAATTGTAGTATCTCTTATTTTTGTAGACAGTTCGGGTACTTGTTGATAGTTTACTGTACTCGTCGTACAACAGAGAAGAGGTTAGTTCTTTGCGAAATTATAGATTGAAAAGACTTTTATATATAAAGCTTCGTTTTCATTGTACATACTGGTTTGGATACATTTCGAACCAATCAAATAAAATGTACATAGTTATACAAAATACGAAGTATCTCTGTAATCGTAGTACAACAGAGAAGAGGTTAGTTCTTTGTGAAATTATAGATTGAAAAGACTTTTATATATAAAGCCTCGTTTTCATTGTACATACTGGTTTGGATACATTTCGAACCAATCAAATAAAATGTACACAGTTATACAAAATACGAAGTATCTCTGCAATCGTAGTACAACAGAGAACACAGTAATATGAAATAAAATTTTTACATACGAAGCTTCGCTCTCGAGGAAGATAACTTTGAAAATCCATCACGTATATGTATACTAATTTTAACTTTTTGAATGAGAAATCACCACTTTTATAATCGTATCTAAGATTGTAGAAACACGCTGTATAAAACAGAAGTCTCTTCGCGTTGCTTTTAACAGAAAAGGTGGATCTTCCAGCAAGGAGCTACTTTGCCAACTAGATGCAAGAATTCTTGGTAATCCGTATTACTGTTTGTCCATCGTTCAATCGATAAAACTCTTGCTTACAGTGTATCGTGTACCAGTCGGCTTTGCAATGGCAGTCGGTAGCCACGTCTGATTTCATTTCTCGAAAAGCCAAATCCTCGAGAAACGCTCGCTCAGGTGGAATGAAGGAATCACTTTCCATTAAGCGTTAGCGCGATATCCTGGCAATTGCTATTTACTCTGCGACGAACATTAATATTAGTATCGATTAAAATTATTAGCACTGTTTAGTAGTACAATTATTAGATATTGCGATCGTGTTACCTCCTCAATTAATATTCATAATACTTCTTTGTCATTTTTCATCCGATAACATTATTTTAACGGAGGAACGCTTTTGTTAATTTCCAGACGGGCGAAATAATTATTATGGTTGGAAGATCGGGAATGCAGATCTGCTCTTGAAAAGAAATTTCAAACATTGTGTTTAAGAAATTGGACTATTGTCGATATTAATATACATTGGTGTAATTTAAGCGGTGTAGGAGAGAATGTTTTGTAATGATCGTTCGAGTCAATTAGACTCTCAGGTAATTTTTAAATAATGCTAAGATTAACTTAAAATTATATTGCTAAAGTGTTAGCGAATGAGAAGAGAACAGGCACAAAGGGCAGCACAGGCTAAAGAATACATAAATTGGCATAGGTTAAGAATTATAGTTGGCCATAGCCCAAGGGAACCATAAATTATTTTCAGGAGTTTTCTTAACCTCTTAACTTTCTATTAACTCTTTATAACACCGAGTCACATTCATAACATAGATCACGTGTCCAATTGAATAAAGCAAAATTCTATATCTGTTACGAATCTTGGCTTTAGTCTCTATTTTTCAGGTAAAGTATTATTAAATATAAATTACTAGAAAAATTATAAGGTTACCTGTTCTACTCGTATGTATATATTATGTATGTTTCAGCGAGATCGCAGAAAATTCTTCAAAGATTTCACTCCATACTCCTCGAGTATAAAATGTCTTACAATTATCCATCTCTGTTTCGATAGAGTTTCCTTTAAGTGAAATACGTTTTGCGTAAAATTTCTTCATGATAAAATTTCTTTCAGATTAAAATTTCTCTCGTCAATAATGTCCGGCGTGGTCATGGTTCCCAGCGAAAGTTGCTAGTAGAAGAACGACGAATTATTATATCCCACGGGTGGCGCAACGTCAGTCGACCAAGTGCACTTAAGCTCGAACATGAATGTAATTCTCGCACGCTCGCGCGAGCCTATCGTCACACATGCGAAACACGTATACACGAGGTAAAACACAGGGAAACAGCAGCGTGGCCGCGGTTTCGAAGCATGCATGCCAGTCAGGCTTCGTTCAAAGGCCCCCGATTAAATCTCACCTGGCTTAATATTATTATTTTACGTGGCGCCTGCGAGTGAAAACGAGCGACCCGACGAGAGGGCGAGGAAATTAGAGAGAGTGCGAGGGGCGGGTGGGGAAGGTTGGATAATGCCAGTGGATAAAAGCAAATGGAACAGTGCAGGAAACACTGGCCGAATATCGTTCACGTGAACGATCTTTGTACCGTCTATGCAACCGTAATTCCAGTTATTTAGCCTCTCCTCCGACCTCCCCGGTTATTCGTGAGTAGAAACATTGTTCTGACTAGGTGTTTCCAGGTTTATTACTATTCAAAACTGTTCAAAAAGATGCTTTCGTCATTAAGGAGTCGTTCGATTGCTGTTTGTAATTTATTGAGTTGGCAACTAAATTTTGTCAATGTTACCTAATGACAAAATCCGCAATCACTTAGTTGTCAACCCAATATACTTTTTTAAGGTTGGTGGAAGAATGTATAGAGTAAGGAGGTAGGAATTAAATGAAGCTTTCATAGAATCGAGATATTGCATGGTTTTAACCCGTTCACTGTGAATCAGATTTTTGTTACATATAAATTGCCTTGTTAACAAATAGTTCTGCGCCACACCTGTATCTATGCAGTCAATCTTTATATGTATATAAATTATAATCATTCGAACATCTATTACGTCCATTATATCTATTACATCTATCACACTATGTATACAGTGGTTCACGTGGAAGTATTATTATATATACGTAATGTATTATATTATACACGTTACACGAAACATTTTGAAATGTCACGAGTAAAGATATGACTATTATGATTGTATTGGTTACACAAAAGGTTTAGTTTTTTACGGCGAGTGTTCAAATATTATTGGTAAATTGTATATGAGTTGGAAATGACAACACGAATTCTCTCTCGCCATCTGCATGCTGACGTGCTAGTTACAAGAAAGAGTAACTAGAAGATATTACTAGACATGGTCGATAGACCTAATCGATAGTTTTAAGACTTTCCTCTTTGTTTTTGTTTATGTTCTCTTCCATGCGTGTGAAATAAAGGTTTTTCGTCTCCGAGAAGTGTGATATTCTTATCCATATAATAAAGTAGTAACAATTGCGATCCTACCTGTGAATAGTGAAATAACAACAACATGTCTTAAAGTTAAATATTCATCGATTATTTGAGTGCTACGAATAATTATGTGCGTTATTGTATATCTGATAGAAATCGACATTTGTTTTGTATCATGCATCTAAGTTGGTATCATACACATATCCTGAAAGTACGTGTCGACTGGTCATGTGTAGTGAATGTGTTAATTACAAGCTTTAATCGGTTCGTTTCATTATATGTACGTTGATAATTCGTTCTGAAAGGAGGGGAAAGAGGAGAAAATCGAATCGAAAATAAAACAGGAGAGGTAAAACGAATCGGGATCGAGCCTTGCGAAAACATTAAGATCAACCTGGTATAGAGTTCCTACTCTCGATCCGGTTCTTCGAGGATGCGTTTATTAATCGCAGAATTGCGATCCTGCGTGTCGATAGGGGAAATATTGCCATGTAATATGTAGCCATTCGTTTTTCATCGTTATAATTTATCAATTGTTAAATAATTATGCCACCTATAATAGCATAAAGTATCGTATCCTGTGATACCTACATAATAAATTTAACGCAGGAACTCTATTCACGATAGTTCTCAATTTTTTAGATAGTTACAAAATTCAAGAAAATTTTCTTCTAACCGTAATATTAAAATTACGTAAAGAAAAATTAATTGCAAATATACAATCGAGGGAAAGGATGAAAAACGTTAGAAAATATTATTTCTTGTCGTGGTTACTAAAAAGAAAGTCGATTAATGGTAATCAATTTTTATCTATTTTTATTGCATTCTCATTGTTTCTAATTCGTTCTATTTTCCTAATTAAATTTAATGAATTCCAGGATGATATGTACGACGATTTGGTACATCGAACAAGCTTCTTTAATGGTGTCGATAAAATCGTAGAACGTTAATCCGTTGATCACACGGGATCATTTGGCCTTGTGGTAGAGAACGTGCCCCTGTTAGACGAGCATTACGCAATTCAAATATTATTCAAAGGCTAAAAGCTAGGGGGGCAGGGCGCAGATGACGTAGAAAGGAACTAGAGGGGATGAAATGTGTGCGTGCGAGCAGCCATAGGGTATTATGTTACCGGAAAGATGGACCTGGATAAGGGCACCAGTTTCCTTCCTCTTCGGATTTTCTTCGTTGTCGATCAATGATTTTTTTCTGTTTTCGAGAAAATTCACTGTAAATCGAGGATAAAATTTTGATCGGCTGTGCTTAGTGATTCGCGATTCATTAACTTCATATCGATTTTTAGTTTCCATTATATATTATCTGTTAAGAATATTATTTATTTGGAAATTATATTGCTTATTGGAAATTATAAATTTGCAACCTGAACATACTAAAAGTTGATAATTATTGAGATAAATTATTAAAATTCTTAGAAGAATAATCGTGGCAGTTTGACCGTTTTACTGTAATAGCGTGTTTCAATATTCCAACTGTACCGATAACATTGAAATTGGTCTAGTCATTTCGCAGTCATTAATTCGAGTATTTTAATTATTTTCTTATTACGATAGTATTGCTTGCGTTTCTAGCAATCTGAACAGGGTAGGCCGTAGGTAAAAAAAAAAGGACCCACTCGTCAGGATCCAGCTGTATTTAAAACTATCTGATTTCCACATCCGATTACACGCTACAACGCCATCCTAACCTCTTCTTTTAAGCAAACATTCCACTCGTATCTCCGTATAATTGAATCTTTCTTTACAAAGACCAAGCTTGAAGCCTGCACGGACCTCGAGTAATTTTCCAAGGTTCGTCGTTAAACATAAACTTAGGAAACAATCTCTTTCAATATTTATAACAAAAATAAAGCCATTAGAACGTGTTATTATGGAACAAGTAGCATATAGTAGCCATCAACCGGTATACATCCTCGAAACATCTTGTTGCTGTTTGACATTCCGTAATAACTTGTTTAATTTATTACCTTTAAATATTCCGCGTTTATACTCACCGCCTTATCTCAGTCCATAATGGACGTTGTAAAATGTCATCGTTCATTTTTTCCGAAGTTTCAAAAGCAATTTGCAGAGTTATGTCGCGTTTTACCAATAAATATCGAGTCTGCTGCGCAGAAGCCTTTCGCGAAACGCGAATTGTTCGTTCGTCGGTTGTAACGAAGCTCGTTGAATGGCAATAAGGGATATCGAGACGTTTAACGAGCCTCGTAAAGTCGTTATTGTTGCTTGAACGACGTCAATAGCGCGATCGTGTTTTACGTTTGTGCGCGTGCTTTGTAACAACGCTCGTTCGCCAAACGTTCCTCAAGAATCGCTCTAGGATTTGATGTGGACGAGTTGTGTCGCGCCACGATTCCATACGCATTTCTACAGCAACATTTTATTTCACTGGTTAAAACATCAAATTCCTATTAGTTTAAAAAATATATTCGTATGTCTTCCTCTTCAACGAAGTGTATTGTTCATCAGGTTCTAGGTTACATTTTTATGGTATCAAATTTTTATAGCGTACTATAATATTATTAAATGATTCAAAATTGACCGTATATGTACAGAATTAGTACCGAAATGCTGTAATAAATATAATAGCGCGCAAATACTTTTCATAGCGAGCGTATCTGAACATCTGAACTTGTCGAGAAACAATGCATATAACTGAAATTCATGTAATAGGAGTTAACCAGCTTTCTCCATCTATTGGGTTGGCAAGTAAACTAACTAAATTAACTAGTTGCCAATTCAGTAGATAATTTTCACTCGATAATATAAGTCATGACACAGATGATTTTTTATGTTATTGATTCAACTATTTTGCGTTATTACGCGTTAGTGAAAATCAGAAAATTCGACAACAACTGTTTTTTGTTTCTAGCAAATCGTCTATTTCGTATGATGAAAGTAATCGAAGAATACAATATCCTTTTGGGTTGGCAACTACGTGATTGCGGAGTTTGTCATTAGGTGGTAATGTTAGGTTAGTTGTTATTCCAATACTATTTTTTAACTAACCAAATATTTCTCAATTAGTCGCGCAATCGTTCCAATAAATGGAGTTCTATCGTACACTGAATTGAAAGGGGAAATACGAGCTTACATATTCGCGACGGATAAAAATTTATGCGCGTGTGATTAAATGTATTTATACATTATTCTGTAATATATTGTTATTCGTATTTGGTAGCCATAACATGGCATGTTATGGATTCTATCCACATTCAGGATATTGATCAAATAGAGAAAGGAATCACTCGCTTCCGGAATTTCCTATAGAGTGATCGTGTCAAAACGATTATCTCCATAATAATTCGTATTATGGTCAGTTTGTTAGTAGAGCGATATAATTAAGAAGAATACATCTTTCAGGAAGATTTGAAATAAGAAATTAGCGACGTAACTATTTAACAATCAGTGAATTTTCTTAACCCTTCGCATTCGGAATTTTATTTCAATTTCGTTACCAGCAGCTGTCAACGCTTTTAAGTGTTTTATTTGAAATTTACTTTAACTAAAGAATAAGAGAATTTAAATAAATAAAGGAAGAAAGAAATTCACTTAAATATAGTTTTAATCACACTATTATTGTATTTTCTAATTTTTAGGTTTATGATATATCTTGAAACAATTTCCAGGATGCAATCTATTAATTTGGATCGACAAAGGAGCTGCTGAGATAAAAACTGATGTCGAGTCACACTCGACATAGCAGTGTTAATATTTTTTGAATTCCGAAGATCCTTAACAACATATTGTTCGCAGGTATCTCAAAATTTATATTATTTATTACTATTATTAAATATTATTATATTACCTTTTAATTGTATCATCCTTCTAATAAACCGATCATTTAAACGAAGAATATAAATAAAGGAGAAATCCGATCTCGCCGTTTATCTGTATCACGCGCTGTTATGAGAGCTTGCAGAAGAATGGATCTGCTTACATACATACGTACAAACGAATGTAAGTATTGCACGCGTACTCTCCTTGCATCTGTTCAAGCAAATATTTTCTCACGATTGTACCGATTGAACGATAACACGCGTTACTCTAGATCATAGATAACAGATAGTTGGAATATTGACCTTTTATTTTCTTCAATTTTTGATGACTCTCATAGCGAAGGCAGTCATGTCTTTTTCATTGAATACTTAATAACACGATTAGGATTAAATATAAGATCGTTTGGAATTTAGAGAATTTCTGATTTGTAATTAGCTAATAGATAAATCGTTTTTTACAGAATATGTATCGATTGGATCTTGTCGATGCGTATAAGAAGCAACAAAACAATTTTACTGTCACAATTTCCTTCTGTTCGACCCCTTGTCATCGGGTGTCACGATGGCTACTTTGATTTCAGCATCACGATAACCAATGTCCTGAGTCACTATAAACGGTGGGCTTTTGCAAATGAGATTTCGATCGGAACTACTTGGCCAATTATATAAAATCGACTGTGTACTATCAATGATCTGAATAAACAATTACCTTACTTTGTAAAAAATAGAAAGCCTAGCTAAATCATTGGAATAAGGCTAACGGTATATGTACGTACTCAACGAGCAAAGTCTTAACATGGTAATGAATTCCGTTTTTGCCTTTCCCTTTTTTGGTAAGAAATGTTTGCTTTTTAGTTAAGGCCGAAATCTGAATTTCTTGGCATGATCCATAGTGCCGAACGATTGCGTGCAGTCAGCTTTATTTATGGCCTCGAGGTCAGTCGATTTCGCGTATTAAGATAAACATTTTTATTGGCCTTGTTGCCTAGACTTTCTTGCTCCTCTCCAATCGATTTATGATGCTGCTTATCGTCGCACGGTGAAATGTAAGTTTCACTTATCCGATCGTTTTAAGATAACTTTAATCTAACCTAACTAAATAAAAGTTCCATTTGATTCTTAAATTTAATCCTCGTGAAATCACTTCTATGTATATAAGGATAAATTAATTGATCACAAGTATCTGTATTTAACATATATCGGTTAGGTCTTTAGACTTTCTTTGATCTAAATTACGTCGTATCTGATTCCTCTAACGCTTTACCGACCGATAGCCGATTAATCGGCTTTTCGTCGCCGACGCTTATCGACCGATAGCCTATTAGTCGGCTTTCTCTGGCCGACAATCTTTCTCATTATTCGAGCAGTAACTTATTTAGGACTGAAGTACCTTGCTCAGTTGCGTCAGTTGCGTTTCTTTGTAAGCTGCCACAGTTTTATACCAATTTGAAAAACGTACCGTTCGCGATGAACAAAAAGAATGGTGTTGGAAAGTCTAAACTGAAGCAGAGTCGGCGCTAAGGAGAATCTGCGCCTGAGATGCCGGTCGGATGTGCGCATGCTGTTTTATCGCTAGCGGTCGGTAAAGTGTTGGAAGTTCGATGTACAAAGTCTGATTTAATAAGTAAGATATAATAACTTCTATAAGGATTATTTTTAATTTCTAAGAATTGAAATGATCGTTATCGAAATTAATGGGGATATTTAAGGCATAAAGAAGTCTTCGTTACGATTTTTAATTTGGAAGAATAAAACGAAATTATAGGAGTTGTGATCTGCTCGTCTTGCAGCTAAAAATTCATTACCAGATAACGCAGTGTAAAAGGAGGTATCATTACAATGAATTACTGCAAGATTTTGCTATTTATCCGATATAATCTCTCTGTAGTTAACCACAACCATTTAAATGTAGGAAGTCATTAAAATATAATAACATGGTAGTAACCTTTGAATCTTATTAATTTCCTTTTTTCTTATCACCAACGTGATTCGTAAACTAAACTCATAAATCCAAAGCAATGTAATTATTTTTGAAAGAGAAGCACCTACTATATACCGAATTTAATTTTACAAGTCTCAACACGTTCGCCTTCCATTCACCTTCTTTCCTTTCTTCCAACTCCGACATCAACCACCTTCACTTCCATCCCTCATACACACACAACACACACATACACACACACACACACACACACACACACACACACACGTTCGATCTTCTCAAAGCAACACCTTTTCGCAACCCCAAACTCCGACATGGTCGCAGCATTGAACTCGAGGTTTTTTCAGCACTCAAGCCACGCTCGCATCGTCGCGATATATCGTCGGTGAAGTGCCGCGGAAATGAAAATCACCGTTGCGCGAGACACGTGGACAGGGTGGTCGTTGATTGTCAGCGCGTTGCAACGCGGGCGCGAGCGAGCTAGCAAGAGAGAAACAGAAGGAGAGAGAGAGAAGGGGCGAGTGACGAGGGAGCAAAGGGGAGTCAGTTACTTAGGCAGCCGGCCAGGGTTGTTGCGGGACTTGCGGGATCCGGGGTTGCCAGGTTCGGCGGGTGGCAGCCCGGGTGGAAACACGCGAACGATCCTCTGATCCCCTCGCGAGATATCGGCCACTCACTCACGCGTCCGCCGACGGCCCTAGCCGCGCCGCAACACGCTGCCCTGCCTGCTTGACTGCTTGCTTGCTTGCTTCCTTGCTTGCTTGGTCAGCCGCTCCACTCTACCTTCGCTCGCAAACTGACCGACCTACCTCTTGCTTCTTCGTTCTGTTTTCTTCCGTTCTTCGTGTACCAAGTACTTGAGCCTTTCCGGTCACAGAGAAAGAGAGAAGCGTTCGAAGCTCTTCTTTAATTCTGCCACGTTCTTGCGCTCATTTTTCATCTAATTTATTGTTCAAATATTTCTTAACATTGGCAATGAAAGAACGATGCTCTGAATTTTTGCTGGAAATATTAAAAGTCTTTTTGTTTGGTGAAACAAGAGGAGAAGTGGTTTATTCAACTTTTTAGACAATTTATTGGGTTGGCAATTAAGTGACTAGGGATTTTGTCATTAGGTGGTATTGACAAAAGCCGTAGTCACTTAGTTGCCAACCCAATAATTCCATTTGGCTTCAATTGGTTTTCTTTTATATTTTCGTAGAAGGAATTTTGTAGAATAATTGTAGTTTTTGGAAATGGCTTACGCAGCTTTCTACTGCAATTCAGTTTCATTGGTTTCCTTTCTCGATTTTATCCAGAATTGAATTTTCTACGGTAAGTTTAGTATTTGAGTATTTATTGCTCGCTGAAAATTAAGTTAAGGGGAAAGCAGCGTGGGTGAAACAGGATGTCAGATACACAGTGTGTGATAAGAATAGTTTGCAACAAATAATATTGTTTATGTGTTCCTTATTGTAAGTATTTGGGAATGACGTGTTTTCTACTTTTATAAATTGTTTTCTATTGTTGCAATTTTCAGATTTTTTAATATTCTTTCCTTAAATAATTTCATCCTGCTCACGTTGTTTTAGTGGACTTTCACACACGTTTTAATGGTACACCTCGTTCTTCTTTAGGAATTTTCCTTTTACCATTACTTCGCGACGTCTCGTCCTTTCTATTTTGCACTCCACTTATATCGCTCGCTTTTTCCATTTTTCTTATCCTCTTCCTGTTCAATCTAATCGCTGGTTTATGATCACGGACGGTTTAGGTTCGCGATAATTTGGTCTTTTTGCGCGCGAGGAACACGTCAGTTGCATCCGTGCCGTGTTATTTCGTTCACATCCTTTTTCCACTTTTGTTTCTCCTGCTTCTTATCCAGTTAGACGATTTTGCTGATGTTGAACGTTCGTCGATCGTGTTATTTGTATTTTTCCAATTCTCTTTGCTTCCCACTTTTTACAGAATTTGTTATTGTTTCTGTGAGCTTCTCCTTTTTCAAAATCGCTCGACGCTGATTTCTCTAGCTCGGTCAGAGGTTTTTCGTTTTCTTACTTGTTTGAAGTGTTATGGTAACTGTAGTTGTGTGTTATTAATTCCACGAGGAAAACGCAGCCGCAGAAAATTCAGCAAGAACTGCTTCGTGTTCAATGTTTTGGAATTACCTTTGAACATAGTACAGATAACAATCAATAGAGAAGTATAAAAGAATCATTGTCCAGTTATTAATATTGTATTTTATTCTGATTCTCCAAACAATGAAGAATTTTAACATATATTGGTTAAGTCTGGCTTTTTTACCATGTCAGTAAATTTCCACTTCATTATTGTTTAACAAAATAATATAATGGCGAATTGAAACATAACAATGAATTAATAATTAAAATGTCTAATATTGTAATTTCCGTACAAAGTCTTTTAACTAATCATAGATAGATTTATCTCCATTTTAAAACAATCAAAAATTTGGAAGGAAAAATGAAAATTCAGTCTTTCCTATATCTGTCTTAAAATATATTCAAAAAGTGTTCAATTTACTCGATAAACGACACGATTCTTGAGATAGGGTTTTTACTGGCACGCTCTCGTCAGCAGCATTGCGATTGATGAAGTCGATTTGAAGGTTAGCTCGATACGTGACGTGACGTCGTAAAGCAGCAGCGCAAGAAAGCTGGTGTGTGTACACAGTGGAACGTAAAGGGCCGACGTTCGTGGACGAACGAAAGCGTGCAATGAAACTGGCCGCCTACTCTCTTCGTAAGTAACGCAAAATGTGCCGTAAAACTGGCGAAATAGCGAAAACACGGCAACCAATTCGACTAGCAGCGATTCCTTACAATTGCTTCTGCACTTTCTTGCATTAGCCCTGATCTATGCCAAATAACCTAATTTGTAATATTTCGGGGCATTATTCAGACTTCATTTTATTGTAATAGACTTTGTGGTACGACCGATTTCTTATTTACAATACGATTTCATTATTTTGTCTAATTTTTAAAAATCCCAACATCAGATGATCGCAATTTTCTTCTTTAGTTATTTGTCCTTATTTTCTCGATTTTTTAGGATACGTAACGAAATTTTCAATAGGTACAGAACCTATGACGATTCTGTGAGATGAGGCAATTGTCAAAAGATCATATATACATATGTATTATATCATTAAAGAAGATTCTTGTAGTATAAAATAATGATTCGAGAGAAATTCCAATAGTTCCAAAATGTTTTGATATCTAAAGTTTCATTAAAATGACAACGTAAGTTCGTGCTCGCCATCCATATGCAGATGCCCTAGTTACAATAAATAGTAACTAGAAGATAGTTCTAGATATAATCGATGGATTTAATCGATAGGTTTAAGATATTCTTTCGTTTTTATCCCTAGTCCATGTAAGAAAGTGCAATAAAGGTTTTTCGGCTCAGGATAGCGAGGTGTGATAGATTTATCCAAAGAATAAAATAATAGCTATTGTGATCCTACCTCTAAATACAGAAATAACAACATTTTCAATAGATATATTGGCAACTAAGTGATTGGGGATTTTGTCAATACCACCTAATGACAAAATCCGTAATCACTTAGTTGGCAATCCAATAGAATCCATGATAATTCTGTGAGACGAGACAATTATCAGAAGATCATATATACATATGTATTCTGTTGTTAAAGAAGATTCCTGTAGTATAAAATAATGATTCTAGAGAAATTCCGATAGTTCCATCTATTTTTACTTTCTATGAAATAAGTTGTAAAGAAATTTTTACCGTTGAATCTATGTCGCTTTTATAACCTGAGGCTATCTAGAAAATTATATTCTGTTACCAAACAAGTTCCTTTTAATAAAAAGCATTGATTGCAGAAAAATTCCAATAATTCTACCTATTCAAGCATCCTCTGTTATTAGAGGAGGAAAAAAGTGAATACATGTACATACATGACGAGGTAACGTGTTAGTTTCTAAAACCAGCACGAATACAGGGAATTACTACTGTCTCGTGCAGGGGCTTGCTTATTTGTTCCGTCGTTTTTTCTTCGAGCGTGTTGGCCAATCCTGCTATTGATTACAAGAGAGAAGAAATCGAGTGGTGTATGATAAATCGGGAGAGCTGACAGCCCCATGACGCTTGTTTCTTCTCTCTTTCTCCCTTTTCTGTTGGACTTTTTCTCCTGCTTTTCTCATGAAGAAGGGTAGTGGCCCACACCAGGCATCCCCATAGAGATTCCATGGACCCCCGGAACGCATTATGGAAGCATCGAGGGAAAAAGCACAGCTATTGTGCTCTGCTGGCCAACCAAAAAACTTCACCAACCAAAATCTCTCGAAATCCCCCTCCATTCTGCTCCGCCCATCTCGTTATTTTGGTTGAGAAGCTGCCTCTCCTCTGGAATTGTGCTACATCCGTTGGACGAAAGTCTCATTCGACGAACGCAGATTGATAGTAATTTTTGTTAAATAATTTTCTAATTTTCTGTATCGTTTTTTATTTGCATAAAAGATCTTTTAATTCTTTTATAAATGTAGATTTTATTTAGATAATAACATGTATCATTTGTAGGTAATTCTTTTATTCGAAATATAAAATATTATAAAACCAATGAGCTTCAGAAGCTTCGTCTTCTGTTGTTTGTTTATATGGTTGTTATGTAATGTTTCAGGTCTGGGTGAGACAAATTTTTCTTATCAATTGCTAAGTATAGAATCACATTTCCTGTGTTGTTCCAAAGACAACGTAATGCAGATATATACCAGAAGGAGTTTCACTAAAAACAAATCCATTTGTCGTTGAATTAATTATACAGGGTGTCAAGTAATATATCGAGCATTCTTGCAAGGTAAGACTATAATATATACAATATACAATAATTTGTCGAAATATAACGTTGGACATACACAACATTGAGCATATTAACCCTTCGCACTGCGAATTTTATTTGAATTTCGTTAGCAGCAGCTGCCAACGCTTTTAACTGTTTTATTTGAAATTTACTTGAACTAAAAGGTAAGACAATTTAAATAGATAAAGGAAGTAACAAATTCACTTAAATACCATTCACACTGTTGTATTTCGTAATTTTTAAGTGTATGATATATCTTGAAACAATTTCCAGGATCATGCTTTTCTCTCACACGTTTCACAAAAGAAGCTGGGACTGAAAGAATGTCAAGTGGAACTCGACAAAGGAGCTTCTGAGCTACTTTACATAAAAGCACGATGTACTTGAAAATACTCATCGCTAGCGTGAATTCAGTAAAATAAGCAAAAAGATAAAAAGATACGCAATGTTTTTCAAATGGTATTAGGTGGGATAACGTCGTATCGATAACGTCGATGGCAGTCACGGTTCCTTAATCTAAAACCTTTGGCCGGAGATCGTTAGATTCTATTGCCGCGTGGAAATCGCGGATAAGGAACGCAGGACCGGAAGCTCGTGGCGGCGAAGGGTAAAGGGGTGAGCGCGGCGAGGGCGGCTCAACGTTTCGTTTGCATGTCCCGGTGTAATAAGCGTCACCCCCGGTGACTTCTCGGCCGGCGTTATTAATTCGATTATAATGAGCTATTAAGCGAAACGCTGGTAATCCTGACAAGCTCCATTCAACGGGCTAGGCTTAGCTGCTCGAACCTGGTGATTGCCTGCAACCCTGTTCGCTGTTAAGCAAATTATCAGAGAGGGGAACGCCTCGAGCCTCCTACTGCCTTCTTATCGCATTTTACGACACCTTGATTTCAATTTTTAAATCGTTTCCGCAATGTCTCCGTTCAGGGTAAAGTAATTCCTCGAAGACGGATTTAGGATGTTAAGGATGGCCGTCAGGATCATTTTTCTGCTTAATAAATAATTGAAAGATTTTTTTCGTGAATTGAGTAAATTGCGTTTGAAATATTAGTTAATCTGGGTTTTTAATATTAGATACCCTTCAATTGATAAGTGTAATGACTCTTAATGATGTTCTTTTTATGTTTATAAAATGAATAGAAATTTGTATAATAATTCAACTACTACATTAGAAAATTTACATATCTATGTTGCGTTTGAAATATCAATCAATCTAGAGTTTCATTATTAGATATCTTTCAATTGATAAGTGTAATGACTCTTAAAGATGTTCTTTTTATGTTTATAATAATTCAATTATTTCTTTAGTTTGAAATATTAATTAATCTGGGTTTTTAATATTAGATTCCTTTCAATTGATAAGTGTAATGACTCTTAAAGATGTTCTTTTTATGTTTATAAAATGAATACAAATTTGTATAGTAATTCAATTATTTCTTTAGTTTGAAATATTAATTAATCTGGGTTTTTAATATTAGATACCTTTCAATTGATAAGTGTAATGACTCTTAAAGATGTTCTTTTTATGTTTATAAAATGAATACAAATTTGTATAATAATTCAATTATTTCTTTAGTTTGAAATATTAATTAATCTGGGTTTTTAATATTAGATACTCTTCAATTGATAAGTGTAATGACTCTTAAAGATGTTCTTTTTATCTTTATAAAATGAATACAAATTTGTATAATAATTCAACTACTACATTAGAAAATTTACATATCTATGTTGCGTTTGAAATATCAATCAATCTGGGGTTTTATTATTAGATATCTTTCAATTGATAAATGCAATGACTCTTAAAGATGTTCTTTTTATGTTTATAAAATGAATACAAATTTGTATAATAATTCAATTATTTCTTTAGTTTGAAATATTAATTAATCTGGGTTTTTAATATTAGATATCTTTCAATTGATAAGTGTAATGACTCTTAATAATGTTCTTTTTATGTTTATAAAATGAATACAAATTTGTATAATAATTCAATTATTTCTTTAGTTTGAAATATTAATTAATCTGGGGTTTTAATATTAGATACCTTCCAATTGATAAGTGTAATGACTCTTAAAGATGTTCTTTTTATGTTTATAATAATTCAATTATTTCTTTAGTTTGAAATATTAATTAATCTGGGTTTTTAATATTAGATATCTTTCAATTGATAAGTGTAATGACTCTTAAAGATGTTCTTCTTATGTTTATAAAATGAATACAAATTTGTATAAGAATTCAATTATTTCTTTAGTTTGAGATATTAATTAATCTGGGTTTTTAATATTAGATACTCTTCAATTGATAAATGCAATGATTCTTAATAATGTTCTTTTTATGTTTATAAAATGAATACAAAATTGTATAATACTTCAACTACTTCATTAGAAAATGTATATATCTAAATTGCGTTTGAAATATTAATTATGTAGAAATGGTAGAGGTCTGGAAAAGAAATTATGTTTGTGATATACCAATAGTGATAGTGGTAGATTACAACAGAGGAAAATATGCTGTAGATTTATCAGATCAAATGACAGCATTTTCTACAGCACATAGAAGAATCCTCAAGTGGTATATAAAATTAGCTCTAAAGCTATTTTATTTACCTCTAAAGCTATTAAAGTTATTGTTGATGATACTCTATAAACAAGCAACAAAAACAAAAGTCAAGGTATAAGCTTTTAGAATGGCACTTGCAACGCACCTTACACAGTGCCATTCACCAGAGTCGTGAAATATACTTATTCGACAAAGATTGGACACGAAACGCAGAAGAAAGAAGGGCAAGCGTACCCGGCACGAATATTTTGCAGAGAGTGGTATAAAAAAATGTTAAACAGTTAGGATCAAAAATTGCTAAGAATCGGACCAAAAAGGTGACCACCTATCGTTCAGATTGTATCGATGAGCCACATTTATGTTTAAAGTGTTTTAACACAGTACACCGTTAGATGCAACATTTGTTCTCATTTTTTTTTATTGATGTTTCAATAAAAATGTTTAATTGTTCAATGGGGCACTTTTTATTTCAAAGTATCTTCTATTTATCGGTTATATTCAAAATGCCCTAACTGTGAATTTTCATACAATTTTTACAATTGTAAGAAGCTGAAGCGCTCCGGTCACGAATGTCCACCGTGGCAGTCAAAGTATTAACATTTGTTAGGAAAGAAAGAAATACATAGATATTGTTCTTAGGAAAAATTATTTCTTGATATATCGAGCAACGTACACCTCGGCCTATTCTATGTTAATTGTAATATCCTATTTTTTTTATTATTTAATTTGTACTTTACAATTTGTCCAACTGGACATTTGGTAAATTTCTCTAACTTAATTGTTAAATAACATGTGGATGCTACCCCCAGCAGGATACCATCTTCGAATTTGACTATTTTATTTCTTCAGTGAGGTCAGTGGGATGTTTTCTTTTTAGTCTTCTTTCTATGAAAAATATTGAAATTGACAACATGAGTTCGTGCTCGCCATCCATATGCAGATGCGTTAGTTACAAGAAATAGTAACTAGAAGATAGTTCTAGTCACAATCGATAAATTTAATCGATAGGTTTAAGATGTTCTTTTATCCCTAGTCCATGTAAGAATGTGCAATAAAGGTTTGTTTGGCTCAGAACGGTGTGATAGATTTATCCATAGAATAAAATAATAGCTATTGTGATCCTACCTCCGGATAAAGGCACAACAACAAGAAGAAATATCCTATTTGAAGTTTTTATTTGTTACAATTTTCTTTCGAAGATATTGCGTTTTTCTTTCCTTTATTTAGAAAAAAAATAAGAGTTGTTGATAGGTTAACTTGCGTATATAACAAAGTAAAAGAAACAATTAGGCGATGAAGTATTGTTACAAAGAATAAAATCAGCTGACTCAAATCTCCGAGTGAATGAAAGAAACAGTACGTTAATTATTGAAAACAAGAACGATATTATCATCGAATATCGATTTAACATCTGAAAACTACATAATATAATTCTCCTTCGAATTCCATTCCAATGCCTCTAACTACCTGTTATTAATCACTTTTATGCCTTGATTTTCTAAAAAAAAATACCAAGTAATCGAACTAGTCACGTTAGATTATTCCCTGGTACCACCTATTCATTGGTCGATTAGCTGCTAGTCGTTAAAATTGAAATTCCTTCTTCTATATATTCTCGTTTATGTAATAACGAAACTGGTGCAATGTCTGATGGAAAATACCTTTCTGCGTATACGGCTGGTTGAGTGGGGCGGGGAAATCGACTTTAAATCGCCGGAATTCGACTGATCTTTGCTCGATAACAGGCGTTGTTGCGCGTTGCTTATTCATGAAGTTTTTAACAGTTTGACAACTGAACTAGCCACGGCCTGAGTCCTGCGCTCGATGAAATCGCCCGGTGTTTTTTTTTCTCCCCTATTTTCGTTTCCACGTTTATAATTACACGCACTTATGCAAATCGCTAGGCGTTTAACCACTCGGTACTTTTCACTCGATCTATCCGAGATAAATTGTTCGTCCGTCACATTCAATTGCCGTTTTGCGTAATGTGATTACCGTGTCTTTCGTGCAATCTTTACGTTATCGCGTTCAGTTCTGTATTATTAGCATTTTATATGATTTTTCATTTTTTTTCTTCCTTCCTTCCTTTCCTTTTCCCTTTTTTTTTCAGTGGGTTGTTAGCATTATTTTTTTCTCTTTTTACCTCAAAACGATCGTACGCGCTACGAAAATATATCGCTTTTTAATTAAAGCTTTACAGGCGCGATACCTGTTATCGCCGCGGCGTTTCTTTCGAAATGATCAGATAACTCGAGTGCAAGAATTTCGTTCTTAAGCGCGAATCTTATCAGGGCTTTTCGATATCTATCGTGATCACTATCGAACCCAGCGTGCGTGATAAATCGTGTTTGGTATGCACGAAATATCTTTTCCCGTGTATAAACACGCTGTAGTAGGATCGTTTATGTTGTAAAAGGAAAAAGAGAAAAGACTCAGGAAATGATAAATAGCTATTACAATTTTCTATCTAAAGTTCTATGTGAAGGAATAAGACAAAGTAACAATCAATTTTCAAACAAAATACAAGTAACAATTTATTAGCTTTCAGTAAGAAATTTACACCTTCCAAGTATCGTATATTACGTGACACGACAATCATTCCGAATATTCTTCAAGTATATCGATTTCAGATTTTTCAGATATCACCGTCGTACATAGCGCGACGATCATTTTGCAAATCGTCCAAGTGTTTTAAATTTATATTTTCGAAATGCCAACGCTCCTGCATAGCGTGTCAATGATCTTGAAGATCCTTCAGATGCTGAAAAAATTCCCGCTATTGAGATACAAAATCCTCTAAATGCCAAGAAATATCAGAAAATATGGAAATTCAAAAGGTCCAATTATCAGAAAAATTGGTTTCAACCATTGGGTTAGCAATTAAGTGATTACGGATTTTGTCATTAGGTAGTATTGACAAAATCTGCAATCACTTAGTTGCCAACCCAATATTAGAGCACAGTTTTAACGTCATAACTCCGATGATAACTTGTTCAAATGCTTGACGCCACGAATCAAAGCATCAGAGATCTATCGTGGCGAAGTAATGGAGAGTAGCTTGTAGGGAAGAAAGATAGCCGACGAGCGATTCGCAAGTGGTAGATTTATGGTCGTGGAGCTACGGTATTCTCGTAAAAGCTTGGGGTATCTTCTGTTACGCGTTGCATTCGTGTGCATAATCTTATCAAGCTCGTTTACGACTGTCGCACGGGCGTAAACAGCGGCTAAATAACTCAGCCGAGGACAGTATAAATACCGATAAATTTTCGTTCTATCTCGGTAAGCCCTCTTATCATTTGCTGTATCGAATTTTGATTTCTACCTGGCTCACGAATAACCGCGTGGATGCCTTCTTTCTTCAGAAACATTAAACTTCGACGTTTCGTCTAACCTAACATTCTTCGCTTTCTTTCGGTATCTTTGTTATTTTCACGCGAGGTAATTACAGTTAGTTACCATGGCTCGGTAATTATCAGTAGTGCTTCTTAATTTGTCACGTAGAAACCGATATCTACATCTTGATTTTACGATATTGCAAATCATCGTTGAAGCGCTTGGTATTTGATTCATTCGATTGTACGAAATAAGAGCAATTTCGAGTTGAAAAATATTAGCTTGTAGAGTTATGAAACATCTAATTAGAATCAGATCTCCTGCCATCTGTAACTTCACGAATCCTATCTTGAAAAAATCTTTCATCCTTTTTGACGAGGAATTTCTCCGAATAGCTATTACAAACTTTTAAACCATTTAATCTATGTCTTTCGAATAAGTTTTATAGAAACCACAACAAATAATAATGAGATTTTACTTTTAGGTTGGCAACTAAGTGATTGCGGATTTTGCTATTACCATCTAATGACAAAATCCATAATCACTTATTTTCCAATACATTTGACGAATGAGAAATATAGAAACGAATATGCCAGCTGACTGAAAAATTCTTCTTTTTCTCTACGAACTTCTACCTCTCGTATCAATGACTTTTTCATGTTTCTCGGTAATACGCTTTAATATTCAACGAAGGTAGTATTTCATTGCAGCTTCATAATGGACATTTTTAATAAAGACGTTTTTCGAACAACCCGATCTTTGGTAAATTCTGTGTACCTAATCATTCAGTTTTAATTAATCGTAATGATAAATTGAAGAATAATAATGATAGCTAGCTCCGCGAAGACAGGAATGTGGCTAATCGCGATCGACTGAGAAGCATGTGCAAGATTAATGATGTCTGTCGAACCGGAATTACGTGTCACGTTTTATTAATCTCGTTACGTGTAGTTTGCGTTTGAAAGGCACTAGGTCGTCGGCCAACAAGTACGTCACATTTTAGTTGTCCGTCAATCTTAATTGAATTCACCACCCAGGCGAAAAACCTCTCGACTTCGATGCTTCGAGTGGACCACGTCACGGTTTCACCAGCGACGGCCATTCGAGATGCACGAACTTGTGTAAAGTGTCGTCAACGAGCGACAATTGGGTCGTGTCGCGACACTTAAACGTTACAAATTGTTGTTCCAAGAACTCTGGGTGAGTAACGTGGAAAGCAGCGACGGAGAAGTCTGTGGAAAGGAAAATACGTTTTCCTGTTTCTTCTTTTTAACACCTAACCTCAATGCTGCGTGTTCTTAACACGTCGGATGTGAACCATAGGAACATACAGAGGCTACAAAAGGTGTGGCCAGATGTACTGATTTTTCAACGAAGCGTCCTATATATTTTTCTTTTACGATACATTTTTGTACTCGTGTAAAATTACTGTTAAATGATAATTTGATATATGTGGATTTAATTACTTGGTACGTACAATGCTAGTACTTTTTCTCGATACTGTATTTTGTAAAATTACAAACAATTTTATCTACTTTTTAAGATTTCGTAAATTGACTATAAATACGTGTTCATATCACCCAAAGGTTTAAATTCGACAGTTCTTCTTCCTGGATTTTACAAAGAATTGAAATTTCCAGTGCCACTGTTCAAAGTGAAAGTAACCTCTATTTGCGAACTATATACGACTTTATGACTGAAGTCGACAAAATATGTAGATGAAACGCATCAAATATCGAAAAGGTACCTGAACCTACTTTTCATCCGCATTAATCAACAATAACTCGAATGAAACCATCGTGAAAGATACCTCGCCTACGAAAGTAACTCTATCGGACCGTCTTCCCGATTGACCATTAATTTTCCATGAGATAGGAATCAAGAGAGTGGACAGGCACGATTCTCCCACTAGTGAAACTTAAAATAGTCATCTCGTTGGATAAAGAGAAGGTGAATAACGAGCTGCCTGCGGATCGCCACACGGACCAGTAATTTCACGCCAGTCAAACCTCCTCCCAAATCATCGAATATCTAAATACGTACCAGCTGGTTTGGGCACGTTCCTCTTCACTTGCATCCATTTGTAGGTGGGTACGTGTGGCTGTTGCGGTTGTTGCTGCTGCGGAGGATGGTGACTATGGGGATGCTGTTGATGATGATGTCCGTGACTATGTTGGTGCGGGTGTTGAGGATGCCCCGACTGTTGCAGCACGTGGTAACACGATGGATCCGGGTTTTCCTCCTTGTAGTGACCAGCGGAGTGTCCACTGTAGTCGTTTTGCCGGATTTGTGAATGATAGTGAAGCGAGTCTTCGGTGGTGGGCAGCTGATGTAGATAATTGGTGGTACCAGCGAGCTGGTAGTCGGGCTCGTGATGATGATGGTGGTGATGATGGTGATGACTAGAAGACTGATGGTGCAACTGTTGGTCGTGCTCTGTTCTCGAGTGGCCAGCGGTCATCATGGGACCTTGATGAAGACCGTTGCCCGAGGAAGAAGTGGGATGGTGATGATGATGATGGTCGTCTCTGTACGCCGCTTGCTGGACGTGGTAACTCTGGTGAGGATCTACCGATCCATGGGAGCCGTTCGCGTGCTGATGCTGCTGGGCGTACGACGACGACGAGGAAGCGTAGTCCAAATTAGTATAACTCAGACCGTTCTCCGAGGAGATTATCGCGGTCGTGGAACCATCCTCGTGCAGAACACCCGCCGACGGCGAGTAGAAGCCCTGTGGAGGCGTACCGGAAGATGTGGCGGACTCTGACGCCAGGAAACTCTCCGAGGAAGAGGACGAGTAAGGTGAGACCGCGGTTTGAGGGAAGTAGTGCGTTGGAGCGAGTTCCGGCGAAGCTGGCACAGGCACGTGTCCCCCGACGGACACGGGTTGATGATGATGATGATTTCCTTGACCCGTGCACACGTAGTTGGGGTATGAATCAGGCTTGCCGTAAGTTCCGTACATGCCCATGTCCATCATCATCATCCTCGTGGCGTTGAGGCGAATACATCAATTGGCCACCTGCTGCCGGGCTACCAGCGTGTCCTTCGGTGCGCGCACTCTTTCACTGAGGAAGGGAGAGAGCAATTTGCGGAGAAAGGAGCGTTCCAGCGATTAGCTTACATCTCGACCAACGGCTACCACGTTGACTTTTATCTACACTTTTCTGTATCCACGATGCTTGATAATTGTGTAATGATCAATGGAAAGCTTTAACTTAAGAGCTTGCTGTGATTGTAACACAGAAATATCACTGGTTGACACACTTTTTTTTACCAACAGTCCGAGCGTACGATATTCCTTCTGACAGTGTTTCACTTGCTTTCAGACGTTAGTCAACTTCATCATAGCTTCTTCCCCTTACCTTAACATCCTCGGTGTAATTCAAACTCTGATCAACGTCGACAAGTTGGTCGCAGTAGACGAAAATATCTAGAAAATCGCGAATACGCGAGAAATCCCGAGGCAGATTGCCAGAATCCGCCAGAGCACGCGGTATTGCGTCGTCGCTGGCGCAAGTAAGCGGACAAACAGCGAACGCGTAGACGTCGATCCGGTCGGCGAGAGTCGCTGAAGTGGACTGGCTAGGTGGACTGGTCTGGCGGAAGGCGGCACGGTCGAACGCTGCACGCAGGTGAGATCGCGAGCCACAAGGGTCTGGTGTGTCCAGTTCTAGCCTCTCTTTTCCACCCTAGGCTCCTTTCCTCTTTCTCTCTCTCTCTCTTACTCTCCCTGTCTCTCTCTCCCCCTTTCTGTCTCTCTCTTCCTCCCTCCCCTTCGATTCTCCGGCAAACGAGTCGCGGTACGTACATCAAGGTATAGTCAGGGTGCTGCCTTTTCAAAACTGGGCGTGTTCACGACGCCGGTCACGTGACCGTCTTTGGGAGGAGTCAGCCAATCCTGAACGAGCCTGCGCGTCCGGCGTCCGTAGCCTCATGATGGATCACCGAGCTAAATTTTATTTTTCCTACGTTCTTTTTATCTGGCACGCTGCAGTTGACACTTATCGCGGCTGGTAGAGGTAGTCGAGTATTATATCTCGGTGCCCACCTTCCAGGATAGCCGGGGTCTCGCCTCCAGTCGGTGTTCCCTTCCAAGCTCCGACCCAGCATCGCTCCTTTTTTTCCTTCTTCCGCGAGTTCTTTTCGTTTCTCTTTTCCCCCCTTTTGCGCCTTTTTTTTCTTGCTTTAACGCGACTGGTCGCTCTTCTGTGTACACACGCGTGTCTCACCTGTCCCTGACAGGGCACACTGTCTCCTGCGCTTTCATTAACGCCTGACGTCCTGATGGGTTAATTAGGAACCGCTAGATCTACGTCGTGAAAGCTACACGGAGAACCATCGTAACCGGGTTCCACCGAGCTTGCTCCGATTTCCAAGCGGAATCGGGTTAGTATTCTACATTTTACAACATCTATTTAATTAATTAATCTTTGCTTAGGCGCTACAGCAACTTTTCAATCGCTTCGTGGCCGAGGGAATTATTACCAAAAGAAAAATACTGTTCAAATATGAATTTATTTTAAGCGAGTGACCTCAATCCAGTGGGCCACTAATTTCTTCACGCGGAATCATCCTAGTCATCCTACAACACATTTACGTTTTCTCTCTGTGTATATGAACGTATGTGTATTCACAGATTTTACGAATGTTTATTACAAAATAACTTTGCTTTCTGCTTTGCATTGTTTCGTGTTTCTACCTTTAACTCATTGTTATACTAATTGCCCCATATCAAAATTCTAAATATTCCCATCACAAATACAGCCTTCTTTCTCGTCTACGTATATGGAAAATGCTACGCAGTATTTTCTGATATGTTCAGAAATTTTATAAATTTTCATTTCAAACCGGATTTCCTTTTAACACTGTGACTGCCACGAAATCATATGTTTCACTCAGGACGCCACGGGAGTATTTTTATTATTCAAAACATATAATGGCAAAATAACAATAAATTGATGATGTAAGACAACATTCTTCTCCAATGGACCGTTTATCTTATTGGTCGTCACGGGCGACCACCGTGGCGCCTTGCTAACAGTTGATAGCGGCATATTACAAGAAGGCTTCCTTAATTTCAACAAACCATTCGCGTTCGCTGTTTCGTCGCTAGCGAAACGTGCAGAATATATCGTTGAAACGTATAGAAGATATTTTTAAACAGTGTTACGATCATTTTTATGATTTCGACAAAACTTTCGGCTGAAACGGGCACTTTTTATTTCAAAGTATCTTCTATTTGTTGGTTATATTTAAAATGCCCTAACTGTCAATTTTCATTCAATTTTCACCATTGTAAGACGTTGAAGCGCTCCGGCCACCAATGACCACCACGGCGTCACAGGAGAAACCGTGGCGGGTCATATATGACCCACGTGACAGTCAAAGTGTTAAGATCCAGTTCTACACTCATATCTCTAACATCCCTTGGATGTTAGACGACTTGCCTGCTAGACGACTGTGCATTTCAGTGGATTGATAGCTACAAATAGCAGATATAAATGCGATCGTTGGCAATGAAGTTCCCACAAAGTTACGTAATAACGGTGTACGAAACAACGTTTAACTTGGATGAAGTAGATTCGAAGGAAGCGAGAGAAAAAGACGGAGAAAGGTATAGGAGTTGGAGGGACGCGGTTGACGGGCCCATGGGACGTCTCTTACCCCATGTGGGTTCAGTGACAGGATGACACATTCCGCTGTGAAAGTTTTAGGAGAGCGGTCCTGTATCAGCGGTTCAGTCAGAAGAGCTTATATCGAGGGCGCCACCTGCGGCCACCCGCGACATCCGTTCTGTGCCGTGCATCAGATCAGGAAATCTTCATCTTGATCGAACTTCCCTCACGTCTCATAGTTCTGATTCTCACTGTCGGCCGATCTTTTTCACCTGAACGCCCTCGTGCATCGGTCCTCTCGCTCTCCTCGTACGTCGATATTCGTTAATTCGGGTTTGATGATAATGTTGCCTGCGAATTGGGTTCAGTATGTTAGCTGTCGCTGTCCTTTTTGGTATCTTTCACTTTGGGTTTGTATGTATGTTTGTGTGTTTGCGTTACCTTTTACGTCGCGTTTTTCTAAGTTGTTAAGGTTAGGGTACGTAGAATTTGTTACTTCGAGGTTAGAGTTTCATTTTTTAAAAATTAAAGTATATTGTAGTATAAAATTGATTTAACCTTCATCCTATTGATTTTAAAAGATTTTCACAAGAACATGGCTTCTCATAATAAAACTCTGCAAATTTCTTGGCAGCGTTTGCTAATCTTGCGTCGAGATTCGACTCTCCAACTCTGTTCTTCGTAATTTAAACGGCTGTTACTGAAATTAGATAGACACGTTGCTTCTCGAACTTGAACTTATAGTTTCATTGTTTAGAAATTAAAGTATGTCATAGTATAAAATTGATTTAACCTTTATCCTATTGATTTTAAGAAATTTTCATAAGAACATGGCTTCTCATAATAAAACTCTGCAAATTTCTTGGCAGCGTTTGCTAATCTTGCGTCGAGATTCGACTCTCCAACTTTGTCCTTCGTAATTTAAACGGCTGTTACTGAAATTAAACCGACAGCTGCTTCTCGAACTTGAATCTTGTTTCCTAATTACCTAAAGAATTGTTATTAAAATCAAACCGGTACACTATGACCCCCCTAAAAAAAAAAAAAAAAAAAAAGAAAAGAAAACAGCTAACCTGTTCAGAAGTTAAAATCGATATAGAAATTCTTCAGATATCTGCAAAGCGACGAACCACAAGAATTCGACTGGAAGAGGCGACTGTCGGTTGATGAGGCGTGTGATTCGACGTTCAAACGATCCCAGCCACTTTTAATGTTATTTTCCGGGATCAGGCTGGTAAATTTGAGTTTAGCCGAGTCTAATGTTCGGATAAATATCAGCGACCGGGCTTCTTTCTCCTTCCTCTCCGGCTTGGACACGCGTAAACTTTACTCTGGCTAATCCTCTTAAACAATTACAAACCAGTCGATCGGTCTGGTACCTATCTCGTCGTGGCGCCACGCTGCGTTTTGACGTGGGATGAGGCACCTGCATTGTCATGCTAAGCCGCAGTCGCCTTGCTGCAGTTCCCTTTTATCTGCGACCAACAACATCTTGTCCTCTTCCCTCGCTTCGCCTTCGCCTTACTATGCTGAACTTGGTCTGTGCCGAACTTTCGCAGGATGTGCCAAACTTGCTGCTTCGAAGTCTGCATTTTTTACTCTGTGGAATTTGCCTGCAATTGGAGATGGTTTAGATAACAGAATTTCACTAGGAAGAAGATTTTTGTAAGAAAGACAATAAGAGACCTGTTTTCTTTTTCTTTTTTTTCGTTATTTCATATTCTTACGAAATCTACGAAAGTCCTCTTGCATGATACTTTATTTATTGTACTATAAATTTATTTGCTATAAAATATACCTTACAATGAAAAATAAGTCTCGATTAATCGTTAGGAATAATTGTCTGTTCGATTCGAGGTTATGAAAATGATCGATTGTTTCAGTTCCTTAGTCGAATATCGATAAAGACCGACCATCTCAATTTTCAAGTGTCAACCTACCACCTAACCTAACAATTTCACACTGTGATTATTAAATATTCGTAACATTCTTAAAAAATGTTCATTTTGTAGAAAATTATACGATTAACTAAAATTAATTAAAAACTAAACCATAATATACAATAATTAAAGTCAATTAAAAATAATATGGATTAACCTATACAGGAAAGACACCTAAACCTATCACAGACAATTTAATTTTTGTCCAGATTAAACAACAAATCGTATACAATTAAAAGTTTCAGTTTATATGAAAAATAATACATAAGCAACCACAATCAGATAAAAGTGCTCGCAATCGCGATTTCTCTTATTGTTCGGAATTTCGTGGAGCAATAGAAACAAACGGAAGAGAAGCGCACGAAACGCGTGGATTCGCGTGCACTCGACGAAACATTCGGTAAATACACTCGATTACGCTCGCATTCGTGGGCCGACGAGAGGCCGCACGGTTAGACCAGCAATCGAGCAACTCTCATACCGAATGATCGATGACTCCATTGTGCGGGCTTTCCCATGTCCCTGCTACGATTTCGTGCGAGCGGCATACAAAAAGCCGCCGCCATTCCGAAAATGGCCAGAATTATGGAAAATTCGAGCTGGAAGATCGATCGACCGATGGCATTCGCACCCCGTGATTTCACCCCGTGTCTCGTGCAATCCGATATTTGTGCGTTGAATTTTCGATTTCCGAGTTGTGCCCCGATGACAGTTTTCGAGATCGTTTCGGAAAAACGACATCTGCATCACGTTCAAACGTCAAAGGAAGATGTTATAGATTTGGACAATAGAAAAAGTTGTACGATGAATTCGAAAAGTACGATGATTTGAGACAACGGTTACGTTTGCCGATTTACGGGCCGAAAATGAGAATTTTGTTGAGCAGGCTGAGTACTAAAATGGCGCTAGAATTGAACAGAAAGGATAATATTCTAAGTGGAAAATTGTAATTCGTCTAAAGTGTCCGTTAGATACGATCGATGCGAATTTCCACCGAATGATTCAAGAAAAATAATGGAATTTGTCAAGGACGTCTTGTTCTGTTATTGGTACGTTTATTATCGCACTTATTATCGTATTGTTAAAGGTGATACCGGTATATTGAAATTTTAATTTAGTTCAATGAAAATAGTGACACAAGATTTACGAATGATACCTAACCTCTGAAAAATTTTATTGAAAGTTTTAAGCTTCATTTATCAATAAACTATCAATTATATCTCTGCCCTTATTATTATTATATTATTATATAATACTATGATATTCTGTCTATTTTGAAACTTCAGAATTAAATAATTGAAATTTATTCTTCTCGATGCTTGGAACCTCGCTTTTCTAAACATCACTAAACGAGCCTGTTATCTAACAACTGATAAGAATTCCACCAAAACACAAGCCATAAAAATTCCCTCTTAACGTGCACTAATCAATCATCGATCAACAACTAGATTGGGGTTAGGTTTGAAGCTTCCAGATTCAGAAACGTTGTCCAATAATGCATAAACAACGTTGATAGTCACTTTGACGAAATTCGCGTATAAAATACGAAAGAAGAAATGGCTTCAGCTGGAAATTTCTTTGTTGGAAGATCCAAGCGGAGTAGGAAGAGACACGAGATTTCTGTTCCTCGAGGGAACCATCTTCTCGTCAAAATTCCGCCCATCCAGAGCTAAGCTTTCCTCCTTTTATTTCACGTGACTTCCTGACTTTTGCCTTCGTGCTGGTTAGAATAGAGACGATCGACCGAATAATAGCCAGTTATCTCGCTTTTATGAAGATAAACTTCTCGCAGAATGCCAACGTTCTACGTGTCTGAATAGACAGCTGTCTGTCCATCGGTAACCACCCGCTGAATTGTTGTGACTGGATGTTTGACTGACAAGAGGATCAACTCTAAAGGCGTCACGCTCGAAATGAAACGTCTTGTTGGAAACGCGACACTAAGTTTTCAAGATTCTTGCTGAAAATCAGATGCTACGTGTATCTAATTCATTTCGACGATTCATATTATTATTGTACTCGGGTATTGAATTATTGTACAGTTAATATCGGATCGCATAAGAATTTTCAGGGAAGAGAATGAAACAAAAGGGCGTATTTTGAATGAAACCTTAACTTTCACTTTCTAAGTAGATAAATTTAGAATGGACATGCAAATTATACGAACAGTGAAAATTAACTAATAATTCAATATGTTGGAACGACCCATGTTTTGTTATTTACAGTTGCAATGGCTAATTCACAATTAAAAATTAAATGCTTTTTATGGTTCTTAATTGTATAGAGTAGTGTAGATTAGTATAGATTAGTACAGATTGTGGTATAGATGAATAGTATAGATAATAGTATAGATAGAGTAGTATAGATGAATTTAGAGTAATTAAGAACCATAAAAACATTTAATTTTTAATTATGAATTAGCCATTGCTACTGTAAATAATACAACATGGATCGTTCCAATGTTGAATTATCAGTTAATTTTCGCTGTTCGTATAATTCTCTGCAGTATGGAGCTCATCGTAGCAAACTTTTGTACGTAACATGAAAAATTCAATATTTCTTTGCCAATTCTAAAAAGAGAAGTTCCAAAAGAAGCAACCGAAGGAGAAACGAGGTTTGTTATTTTTCGCTTTGTTATTTTTCATAAATTAATACCAAAAAGTCTATAGAAGTCCTGTAATAAAAAGTCCTAAAAATGATTAAATAGGGAAATATAATGAAGCAGTGTTGCCAGACGTGGAAAGGTAAGGCGAAATGGACATGTCGGCATTAAGGAAAGCTTCGATCGCAGAATGACTGTGCACTGGGCTCGATCTGCCCTTTCATTTGACCTGACTCACTCGCAGGCTCGAACTACGCGCTAGATCGTATCATCGTAAATATTGAATAAATGTAATTAGCCATCGGTGGGCGGAATGGTGCGTGCAAACGGTGGCGAATGTTCGAGCTGGCACGATTCCGATCGGATTACAATTTCCACGCGGTCCAATGCTTTTGGTTCCGTAAATTGCCCTTTTTCAGATCGAAGATAGCAGCTTAAGCAGTTCTTTTTTCAGGCAAAAGCTGCCTTCGCGCGGGTTACGCTCTCGCGTGTCGACTTTGATGACTGCTGGATACGTTTGTGCGCCATTGCGTTATTCTATGTACAATCGATGGGGGTGAAGTTGTAAATGTCACTCGATCTATTTAGAGTGATCGTGTACTTTGAAAGTATCACGGAGAATTGAAATTTTTCGTCATCTAGTTTCAGACAATTTATTTTTTTTCTGGATTTGTATGTACAGGACGTTTCATAACACGTGTAAAACGAATCCACGCAACGAAACAGGCATCGTGGAGGAAATTATCGTGTTTGACAAATCAAACAAATTTTCATCTATTTTTTGTGTGTATGTTCTTTCTTCTTTCTCTCGTGTTTATTTTAACAATAGAACCATCGATAGTTAACTGGTTAACTAAAATGACTGGTCTTTAAAAAGTACGTAATTATAGAATATTTTTATATTTATTATTTATTGATTTATTACTTTTTTGCAGAAGGAATTCTATGTTATGTAGTACATTTTTCGTATTATTAATCCATCTGGGACCATCATCCCTAAACGAGGGTCGACGCATTTATAAAATTGTAGAACCAGTCATTTTGAATATTGTGGTATTGCTAGTGTTAACATTTAGCAATCCAGCGATCTATCCGGAATTTTCCTGATAACTGATATCATCATATCGAATGATACGCGGTAAAAATTTGAAAAACGCGTGGCAAGTTGTAGAAAACGAGGAAACTGGATAATTGGGGTTCGATAAACAGATTGCAGGACTCCTGTACACTTTGACAAGCACCAGTCATTTCGACCGCTATTGGTATAAGTAGCCCTGATACAAAATTATTTTCAGTTTGAATACATACAAACAATATAAAATTCATTATATTATTCTTTTAGTTATGCGAAAGTCAATCATTGGGGGGAAAAATATAACACGAAGTAGGAATTTTAAAATAAAATTGTAGAACCAGTTAATTTGACTGGTGTGGTAGTTCTAGTGTTAAAGATATCATCAAGATATGATCATGATTTATTTTTTAAATGTTCCAAAGTACATAAAAAATGGTATATCTCTGAACTTTTATAGGAAACACAAATATCCAGGAGAACATAGCGCTTGATATGTTGAGAGTTCTAAATTCGGAGCCGCGGGGGGCTCGTGTTTCCTTGTGGAACGAAGGGTGCGCGCTCGATTTGCCCTATGACGCACGAGTATCATAGCCCGGGCAAGGAGAGCGTGTATCCGCAGTAATAAAGTTAGCGCGGTAATTATGACAGGCTCGTTACCAGCACGTCGCAACGGGATATGAAGTGTTAATGAATGGACGCGTCGAACCAAGGGGTGGCTGGTACCGTCGTGTAATTTTCATTCGCCCGTAAACAAGCCTCGAACACAGCAACTCGCTCTTCCTGTTCAATTTTCAGTACCGTTGTTTGTACTTACATTTTAATCTATTTTTCATGTCTATGTTTTCTTTCTTTCTATCATGTTTATTTTAAAGATGTGTCGACGATGATCATGATTTATTTTTTAAATATTCCAAAGTATACAAAAAATGATAAATCTTTTAACTTTCATAGAAATTATTATTTATAGAAATTATTAGCAACTATTTTATAGAACATATTTTATAGAAATTCATTTTCTTTCTTCAAATGTACTCAATTGAACTTATTACCGTGTTTTATGGACATTTTTCAACATGATTTAAAGAAATGGAATATAAGCAGAGATTTGTCTCATCTACCAAGTATTGTAATATTTTTGAGTGTTTAATATGTTTTTCTATATGTCGCGTATTCTGTACGTACTTAAATTTTCTGTAAGTACAGAAACGCGCACGGTTCACTAATTACAATATTAGGTTGTTCGAAAAGTGTCTTTCTCTTATAGACGCATCTTTATACAAACATGAAACCTAATCTGTCGAACGTTGTGATCTTTATTTTCATAGGATTAAACGTAATTCGATAAAATAATGTAAAATTAAATTAAATTAAAAAACGAAAGAAACTTTTCGAACGACACAATACAACGGTCTAATAATTAAATATACAATATATAATACACCTAATTATAATTACACAAATATACTTAATATACCCAGAACAGTTTGCCAAATTATGAAACAATATACAGGGAATATAAAAATGAAAAAGTTTTGAAATAAAAGCAACAAGCTTATCCATCTATATCGATCTATCGGTCTAAGATACCAGTATCCTATTAGAGATCGCGGATTTTCTTAAAGTGTAAACGCATTATCGGTCAGCGTCGAGATAAGAGGAAATGCGCAGTGGCCCCGATAAAGTCCGATTTTAATTTAATCTAGCCAGGTTAAGCTTTCTTAATTCCATCGATAGATAACGGATGCTGAGATCCCGGACTGCTCGTAGATAAGAGATAACGCTATCTCTATCCTCTTGTAATCGTCGCTGATCTGCTGATTTCGTGTTGCTCGCGGTTGCCGCATAGATTGCAGGATTAGACTTCCTCGAGTTGTTTACTTTTCTATTTCAGCCTTGTCACTGTCCCATTCTATTAAGTTTATTAATCATATGAAATTCTTATATCAAACGCCAACACCAACGACAAAACAATTTTAGTAACATTTCAGTGACCTTAGTTTAGAGATTCGTCACTAGACTACCGATTGTTCTGCATCGAAGGCAAATTTGAAGGTGCAAAAATGTACAGAATGTACGTAGTATATAAACATATGTAGAATATCCACAGTACAAAACTCTTTACGTAGGTATAATACCTAGTGGATAAAACAATTTCTTTGTAAGTGGCATTTTTTAATGAATTCATGAAAATAGGAGTTTTTGCAAGAGTATTTGCAATATACTTATCACTTGTGGTGATTAGATTTCTTTCCAAATAACGATTGCCTCTTTCCTTCTTCAAATAATCCTAAACTTCTTTTGCTACAAATTTCATAATGTAAACTGGGTTTTCCTCCGACCAAATCCTCTCTGTTCTTCAAATAATCTGAAAACAAATAGTTAAGGAATCCACGCTATAGTGTACACATACTGTATGTAACACAAACATCCTAATTCCTCTCGGATTCTCTTACTTTGCAACTCTCTTTTCCTCAAATTCCCTTCTTTCCAGCTGCTAGATACGCACGAGGCCCGATTCAAGGATGTTCCCGTGGCCTGTCAGAACGAGAGCTGCTCACGAGAACGAGGTCGTCGTTCCCTGACGTCCTACAGGATCGCGTCCGTCTTGAGGGTCGGTGCGGGGCACGGGGGTGGGTAAAGTTTGATTTCCGCGTCATTACACAGGCGTGAAACTGGTCCCCGAGTTAATTGAATGCAGCGTGTGTTGACAGGTAGGCATATTGGCAGGCAGACACGAGAGAGAACGAGAGGAAGAAGAAAAGGACGGAGAAAGAAGACGAGACGGAGTTGGCTGACCAAGGTTTGTGTCAGATGCGGTTGCGATATCGGTCCCACGTCCACGGCTCTTCCAAGTCGTGTACCTGTCATTTTCGGTGACCGTGTCATTCAGTCCGTTCTTCCTTTTCACGGATCCCTTTCTTCTAACTAGCCAACGCAGTCGGCAACGGGATCGCCGATACCGGGACGCGTTCCACCGATATACCCAGCCTAGACCCGCATCCGAGATAACGCGAAGATACCTGAACTCGGTCCAACTGTATATGCCAATGATACACGCTGCTATAAGAATCGAATCACAGCCGTCTTCTCATTGTTTGTTTTTCATTCCTTTTTTGGATCACAGGCTGACGCGATATGCGTTGATGCTTACAAAGATCTACAATGAAAATTTGAATGACAACTTGGAATTGGTTTGTTGGTTTGATGGCGCTTACCTGACATTGGTGCGAGTTTGTCGTATGTTAAATCTGATGTTTTCCAGAAATGTGTTGTTAAATGTTGTGTGAATCATATTGTTGTATTCGTGTTAGGCTTCAAAGAATGGAAATCTATTTCGTTAAAGAACATTTGTCAGTGTGAAAAATGCTGGAAAAAAACGCAGAGTATAATAGAATTACCTTGGGATCATTCTTTTGAAAGGATGATGAGTGATCTGAGTTGATTCAGGATGAATTGATCCAAGTTGTTGGAAGTTGAATATTTCACAGATTCTGAATTTGGGAATAGGAGTTTGAAAGAAGTGTGGAATTAGAATAAGCGCATTTGTAAAGTTTTACAAATGCTGTTACATATTATATATTTTTTATAAGCAGTCTTCTTAAACAAATCCAAGTAATATTTTTTCGCATGCATAATTCGCTTTCAAGAGGCAAAAAATCCAACGAAAGTAGAAAATCTGGAATCATGTATGACTTTTGCAAAAAACTATTGATGTAGTTTAATTTCTCTAAAAAGGACTTTATACAGTTACACTGAACTTTCATGATTTTTCTCACTCTTTTAAACCGAATCATCGCTACTAAAAGAAGTCTTGCATCTGTTAATAGTATCGTCATTCTGTAAAAAGTTAATCAAAATCAGTGTTTTTTAATTGGGTAATTTTCGTAGACCGCGGGCCCGGGACCCGGCGAACGCACTGAACCCGCATTGCTCCGGCCCTGAGTATAATATCGTCTTCTTGGGAGATATTAGTCCATTCATATATTTTTAAATATTTTCCAACCGACATATATTTGTTATCCATAATCATACGGATATTAAAGAAGGTTATGTTTAAATCTGACATTTCCGAAAGAATATTTTAAATTTGGAACTTGATAACGTATTATATTGTAAGTACGATAAATTTTAAGAGCATACTGTATCTGAAACAACGTATAGAAAAGTATTATAGAATCAATCGTATGAAATTTGTATCGAATATGGTCCCAGGTACCTTATAACTCTTCTTTATCATCTTTGTCCCAGTATTCCTTTATCAATGAGTTTGGAATCTCTATAATCGGTGACCATTATCGCCAGCTCATTGTTCCTCGAGCACAAAGAACAGATATAGACAGAATTCTGATAAATTTCGATCAGCGAGTATTGCTCGAACATTATTCTATCGTATGCTGTTTTCGACATCGAGCGAAATTGGATAATCGATCGAACAACGATACGATTCCGCGATATCGAGAGTTTATTTTCGCAATGTTCGGCGATCACGCGATATCTGATACATAGAACGAGAATCATATTGGAAATAGACGTTTCGAAAATCGAAAGACAGCTCGAACTGACCTCGGTTTCTCTTTCAGATGTTTATCTGAGATGTTAATTAATCCCACTCGAGGATGCATGAGAAAGTGAGCATGCCATCACTGGAAGATAATGATCCGGTTTCGAAGCTCTAACCTGGTGATTCTCCACAGTCATCGTCATGATCGCGACACACTCGCTTTCTAGCGTGCCTGACGTTCCTCGAATCTTATCAACGTCCAAGTTGGACGAGTTACTTTGTCTTAATATCGATCGTGAAACGCTTGAAATTCATTTAATAGAAAATTTAGATAATTATTATCGAACAACACGACGTTCATCGCTTCTGTCCTTTTTTATTCAACAACATCAATAGAGTGTTTATGCTTCTGTGGGAAATATTGGGTTGGCAAATAATTAATTATTGCGAATTTTGTCAATACCACTGAATGATAAAATCAATATCACTTTTTTCACAACAATTATTGAAACAATTTCATTTTTCACAACAATTATGAAAGGAGAATTCACTTTTAGATGGTGTTGTTAGGTTGACAACTAAGTGATTGCAGATTTTGTCATTAGGTGGCATTGACAATCACTTAATTGCCAACCCAATATAAAGGCGAAAAAATGCAAAAGATGTAAACAATACGAAATGGTATATTAAATATCTAATAATTAATTATGGTATTTAGTGAATGCAGAAAATCTCTGCTTATTCACAGTCCAATTACTCGGATTCCATAATTTTTTTAAATTCACCCATAACTGTTAAGGTAAAATCTATGAAAACCTAGGAATTTTTATTTTCACAGTTATAAAATATTTTATTGTCAATCAATGTATAATTTAACGACTATCAGTGTATGTAAAAGTCACAGTGTCAACTTTCGTTCATTTCTATACATATCCATCTATGTGATAAAATGATTACTATATCAGTTACGGGTTAAAAATGTTATATTATTTAAGCAGAGAAGTTTGAGGAAGACAGGAGGCAAGTTTCGTAGCTAAAAAAGCTACGGTTCCGAGATATGGATTCTTAATGCTGTAGTCCTGTCGAAAATTCTTCAGTCTGTGGGCATGTTAAGCCAGGTACACGGGAACTCTCTGGAGAGATCCGGCCGGGCGTACCTACATGATCCTACACTTTGTGCGACCTCTTGTCACGTCCCTAAGGATTCGTATTCCTAGTCACGCGTTTAATCTCTCGAAACATGCAACCGTCTTGCAGTGGTTTGATGCTTTGGGACCAAAGTTTACTAGGAATATTTGTACGTTTTGTGAGAGTAGAAATGGGCAAAGGAAAAAAACATTCGCGGTACAGATGTTGGCCATGGTAAGTTCAAGTTATATAGTTTTCGTATGAATTCCATGAGGATGCGTGTTTGTACGAGGATGTTGGAAAAATGTGAGATATATACAAAACATCAAATTAAAAGTATAACAAGATATAGATAAAATTAAAAATATTAAAAATGACTGAAGATAAATAACACGACTTGAACGTGAAATTAAAAATTCACGATGCATTCTAATATCTTTTTCCAGCGTGGTATCGTTCGATTATAACCTTATTTAGTCATAACTGATAGTTCAATTTTTTCATTAATTTTAACACCATTAAATTGGTGTATTTTTTATATACTGTACTTCCTAAAAGCGGAAAAAGTGGTGCAATTAATTTGCAACAATTCCAGGTAAACAATAACTAATAATAAATACAAGAAAAAAGAAAACACGTTGTTAAAGTGAAAAAGGGAGATCTCGTTCGGCCACCCAGCGACGTTCTTCACAGAGGGCAGATTTTCCTGTGAGGTTGGCTAAGTGTTAAAAGTACGATACGAAAGAAGAATAAGCGAAGAACACGGTGCTGATAGTATTACAATGTTTGACAATTAATTTTAGTCTATTAGTTTATTAATTAGTCTATTAATTAAATTATTATTAAATTTAGTCTATTTAGACTATTAAATTTAGGGAATATCGATAAATTGTTATGTATGAGACTTATTAAACAGATAATTTAATGGGACGAGCAACGTAAAAGAGAAATATTTTACTAAAATCGTATACCAAGAGCCTGGATTTCGTGTTTCAACTTTATGCACATATATTTCTGTTCTATTATTATACTCGAAAGTTTATATATCAATTTGATAATACTTTGTAACGCAATCTATATCTCAGCAAAAAAAAAAAAAAAGGAAAAATTGGAATTGTTCGTCTGATTCTTTTCTTAAAATTAGTCTCGATAAATATAATTTTGATATAATTGAAACTTCAGCAAACACCATAAAACTTTCGTATTTGGAATCAAACAAACTTGTAATGACTATTTTCTAAATACTTCAAAGTCTAACACTATCACACATGCTCTCACCTAATCAACTAGTAGACAAATGCACGTAAAACTGTCCAAATCAGAAACGTGTTCCTGCATCGATTCCTTCAACTATTCTCGCCAGATCGATGCCTTCGGTAGAATTCTATAGAATTTAATGCATCGCCCAGAAGCCAAGAAAAGTGTCGGCAGGATTCTCAGAAATCTTTATCCTATTCTCGTATACCGTACCAAGGTCCTATAGTTGTTGCTCTCGTTTTCTAACCTCGAAGGCAAAGTGAGCACCGAAGATGGTCCCAGGAAGTCCTCGACTGAAGGTATCGGTGTCGCGGCGGTTCTATGGAATACTTTGTGGCGGTGAACACGTCGTCGAGCGGAGGTGAACAGGTTGTCAATGGGAATTTCTGAACGTTGGACGTCGGGACCAGGGGTGTATCCTTGGGGACAGATGCGTCACCGCGAACAACGCGAGCGGATGCCCGTGTCGCCGTCGCGTCTGCCGCCGTCGCTGTCTCCTCCTCTTTCATTTTCTTTTTCTCGCTCTCTCTCTGTTCTTCCCAAGTACTTTCGTCTCGTTTCCTTTGCCCAATTAGTATCTATCCGTTTCCTCGCGTATCTACGTATCGCGGTTCCGAGACCCGTCGCTTCGCTCCTTCTTCTTCTCGTCGAAAAATCGTCACGCTCTTTCTCCTCTTATTATTTTTATGCATCACTAGCTCGCGATAGCCAGTGCCGATGCTCGTGTCGTTCGTTGGAAACTATAAACGATCGCCGATACGCTCGACCTACTCGTCGGCCATTGACGTTCTTTCAGTAATTTGTTTGAGAAAAGTGATCTGCTATGCTTGTCTCGTCAGGTGTTTTTCTACCAACGTAATGATATTTCCGAGATGACTAATGATCCATAAAACGTTCATTCATGATAATGTACAGTTCGTTTATCTGGAGTCTATTTATATCTAGGGAATTTTAGTTAGTATCTGATTAAATGGATTTCTACGGACTGAATCTGCTTATGTGAACGTGCCTAGCATGTAAGGCTGACAACTAAACGATTGCATATTTTAAATAAAAAGGAAAATTCAAAATTTTTGCTTAAAAATATAACTTTATTTAATTAGGTATTGTTTTTGTCGATCACCTTTTGCCATCTTTCAGGCAGTGTCATAATTTCATGTCTGATTTTTGCCAGCAAACAACTGAATTAAATCTGATTTCACATCATCAGCGTCATGAAAAATTTTACCATTTAAGGAGTTCTGCATGGAACGTGATAAATGGTAATCTGAAAGCACAAGATCAGGGCTATATGGTGGATGTGACAACACGTCCCAACCTAGTTCCAATAATTTTTAGCGCGGCTTTGCATTATCATGCTGGAAAACAACAACACCCTTACGATTTGCCAATTCTGGCCGCTTTTCTTCAACTGCATCGCTCAATTTGGTTTCTTGGTAAAAGTTCAAAGTACAAAATTCCTTTATAATTCCACCGAACTGACAGCATAATCTTTTTTTGGTGAATCTCAGCTTTTGGCGTCGTCTAGGCTGGTTCATCCTGCATCACCCACGATCTTTTCCGATTAACGTCGTTATAAAGAATCCATTTTTGGTCGCCGGTGACCAATCGTTTCAGAAATGGATCAATTTCGTTGCGTTTCAGAAGCCATAAATCGACATAGCCAAGCTGTTCCAATTTTTTTTTAATGCATGTACGCGATACATTCTCTGCAATCTCACGCGTTGTGCTATGACGATCTGAATCGATAATGACCTTGATATGGGTCTCGTCAACTTCAACTGAAGTCCAAACAACAAGAAAACGGTATAGGTTAGGCGCTTTGAACACGTTGACAAAACAAAAGACTGTGCTAAGACCACCTATCGACAAAATCTACAATCACTTAGTTACCAACCAAGGTATATTGCTATATTTTACATGCGAACTCCAGGTATACAAATATACTGTTTCGATCATTTCAGATAAATGCAGTTCTACTGTCATTGCAATGTAACCAATCGTTGGAATGAAGAAAATCACTTAGCGGTAATGTAGTTTCTATGATATTCGTTCATTTATATTTCTCCTAACCTGTTCATACATTTCAGTTCGTTTCTTTCAGTGTATTTCCCAGGAAAATTTGTGTACAAAATGTAAGTGTACAGCTTGTGAAACGAGACGAACGTCTGTCACACAGGAAATTGGCGGTTCTCTTACTTGAACTACAACTTTCACCAAAAATGTAAGTGAAGAAACACAGTGTAACGCAAAAGATTTCATGAAAATAGTATCTCAATGAATGTTTTTCGTTAGCTGACCTAGATATTGATCATCTGCAGGATTGCGGTCCGTACGAAACGCAATAACATTTCCAGCTCGTCTTCCTGTTTGTCAGTGCATTTCCTCTCATCGTGAAACGTCGGCGTATCGCTAGACTCGCATATTTCGTTGCGGCGGAGTGCGGGATAGGAGGAAGAGCCGTGGCCGATCCATCAAAACTGTGTGTCAGTAGCCATTAGCACGCTCCCAGCGGCACAGCATCGAGTGCTACCGCCTCTACATCCCCGGGTCCGCTGAATGCTGCCGAGCTTACTGTACTTTGCACCTACTTGCTCGCGGAAAAATTTGTTTCTCAGCGGGAGACCCTCGGGCCAATTTCTCTCCTCTTCAGCTCCATCGTACTGTCATCTTTCTTCTAACTTCTCCGGGATTAAGTTACCAAGCTGATGGTGTACCAAAGCCATCCTCCATAATGGAGAAATTGCGAAGGAAGCCGGGGTGGTTTCCAAGATATAAGACGACTTCTCAGAGGCTGGAGATTTTCTTGTGTAGCGTCTGTTGCAATAGAGATATTACCTTCGTTTCAATTGTTTTCTCTGGAATTTCAACTATTTCCCAGTAGGTTTCTCACGGACCAGCCACTGCAGATGTTATTTAACCCCTTGCACTCCTTTGTCGAGTCCCACTCGACATTCTTTCAGTCTCATCTTTTTTTGTGAAACCAGGATTGCATCCTGGAAATTGTTTCGAGATATATCGTAGACTTAAAAATTAGAAAATATAACAATAGTGTGTATAAAACTGGTATTTAAACGAATTACCTTTTTCCTTTATTTATTTCAATTGTCTTATCTTTTAACCAAAGTAAATTTCAATTAAAACACTTAAAAGCGTTGGCAGCTGCTACTAACGAAATTGAAATAAAATTCCCAGTGGAAAGTTTCGTTTTCGTATAGACAGTTCTCTACGGACAAAGTTTCTTAAGCAATCGTTTAAACTACATTTATTTCTTTATAAAACTGGAACGAACGTCCGAGTATGGAACTTAGTTTTGGTTATTTATCGAATGAATTTTCCAAAGATAACCAAGAATAATTTGTCAAAAGTTAAATAAGAATTGCCACGCGAATGTCATGTATTTTAATACTCAGACTAATGTTTACTACGTTTAATAATAATACAAGCAAGAATAATCAGATAATCAGTAACAATGTTCGAATTATAGGTTAGGTCTAGTTGACCTATTTAGCGTAGCGAGAAATAACGATGAAATACCGCGGCTTTGGCGACCGAAGAGTTCCGTGGCCATGTGTTTCGTACTTGTAGCAACAGAAGCAATAGCAGCAACAGCCATTCCGACGGCGGCCGCGTCAGCAGCAGCAACGGCAGCTTTAGCGGACGGTCGACGATCATCCATCACGAAGGTGTCAGCCTCCCCCCTCGGTCAGAAACAACTAGCTATGACATTCTTCGCGCTGCCACTGCTTCCTTTTGCCTTTACCACTCTGTACGTCTATCCGTTCGTTCCCTCTTTTCCTTTCTTTTCCTTTTTTTTTATTTTTTTTTTTTGCTTTTCTCCGATATTCTACCATGAAGCTTTTCCTTCTTCTGGAAAGCGAGATGGAGAAAGGAGAATGTTGAAATTCTTGTTCGGACTGGAAGATCAAAAGATTTAATTGCAATTTTTTAAGAAGACAAACAGATGTTTGTAGAAAATTACGCACAAAGAAAATTCTTAATTTTTATTTGAAAATTTGTATTTTATTTTTATTAAGAAAATTCTTAATTTTTATTTGAAAATTTGTATTTTATTTCTACTAAGAAGATTCTTAATTTTTATTTGAAAATTTGTATTTTATTTTTATTGAGAAAATTCTTAATTTTTATTTGAAAATTTGTATTTTATTTCTATTGAGAAAATTCTTAATTTTTATTTGAGAATTTATATTTTATTTCTACTAAGAAGATTCTTAATTTTTATTTGAGAATTTGTATTTTATTTTTATTAAGAAAATTCTTAATTTTTATTTGAAAATTTGTATTTTATTTCTACTAAGAAGATTCTTAATTTTTATTTGAAAATTTGTATTTTATTTCTACTAAGAAGATTCTTAATTTTTATTTGAGAATTTGTATTTTATTTCTACTAAGAAGATTCTTAATTTTTATTTGAGAATTTGTATTTTATTTTTATTAAAAAAAATTCTTAATTTTTATTTCAGAATTTGTATTTTATTTCTACTAAGAAGGTTCTTAATTTTTATTTGAAAATTTGTATTTTATTTCTATTGAGAAAATTCTTAATTTTTATTTGAGAATTTGTATTTTATTTCTATTAAGAAAATTCCTAATTTTTATTTGAAAATTTGTATTTTATTTTTATTAAAAAAATTCTTAATTTTTATTTTTACTTTATTTTGAATTAATAAGCGAAACTAGATTCCATACTCTGGCGTTCCTTTCACTTTTATAAAGAAATAAATGTGGTTTAAACGATTCCTTAAAAGACATTCCCCATAACAAATTTTTTATCGCATAAATTTCGTACGATTTCCATAGAGTGGAAACTTTCTTATCAAAATTAACAATAACACGTACTCTCGGTGTAATCGAATTGTCCAACTAACCTAATAACTTTGTTGCTATATGAGAGAAGATCGTTTACTTTCATACATTCTATAAATATCAGACGATGTTAAAGAGGAACAAAAACTTTGGCATAAAAATGAAAAAATGATTTTCTCTTTTCCTATTCCTATTTTTCAGTCTCTCAAAGTCAAGAGACTCAATTTCCTCGTCAATTGACGTTTCGATAACCAAGTTTCTACTGTAATTAATGTTTCAAATTCACAAATTCGCTATCGTATAAACGTTTAAACATTGAAATTTTCTTCCTAGCATGCTGTTTCTATCAAACATTTATTTTACAGCACCGTTTTATTTAGATTATTATCTGCTGCTTTTTTATCTTGTTAACAAGCGAAGACCAAAATGGCTACCACGTGAGGAAAAAAGATGGAAGGTCGCGAGCTACCGGCACGCCAGTAGCGTTTCTTTGCTCGAGGGTTGGTACGGTAATGTTTTAATTAAGACAAACGCGGTCGTTAGTAAATATGGTAACGACTGCTGTCCGACAATGAGAATCAATCATGCCACTTACGCGTGTCGGTTGATCGCCAGGCGATAAAACGCGTAGCTACGACCAGCACGTTGCGCCTGCAACGAAAACTCCTGCTCGTTATTCCTTCACTGGCGTTGGAATTTTCTCCGCCATTACGTTTATCATACGTTTCACGAACACATTTTTACTAAACGTATAACCTATAAATTTATCTCACTAATCTAACATATAATTATTCATTTCTTCTCTACTTCTCCATTGTGATTAAACTTGGGGGAAGTTTGGTATAAAAGGAGAATAAAAGTAAACATTGATGAAATTATTTTCCCTAATTTTCTATTCATTTCGCGCAGGTAAATTTTATTCTTCATTTTCTCTCAAAATCTTTGTTACGTTTAACTATTAGGTTGGTAATACTACCTAATGACAAAATCCGTAATCACTTGGTTGCCAACCTAATAACTGTAAGTACCAAACCAATGACCAATAAATAAATTTGTAAATTTACAATCCATTGAAATGTTTTGGACGACAATGGACGTCGTATTCGCGAGGATTCGAATGATTTCTTGTAAAACAGATATACGCGCAACATCTTTTTTTTCATCGCATTACACCTACCATTTTTCATTTCGTTCGTATGATTTCTATGGTTTAATTGTAGCGTTGGGAGATGAAGACGACAGAAATTATAGTGTGTTCAGGGTAACGGAAGTTGGGAGAATTTTTAAGGGTTACGAGTGGACAGGGGTGAGAGAAGACGAAGGATTTAGGTGTAAGTCGGGAAAGGGGCTGTTGACAAGGAACGGCAGTTGTGAAGTTTTTCGGGGAACGGCTAGGGTAACGTACAATTCTATTTGTTGGATGATTGTACCGCTGCGAAATCAAGTCTGACGAAGATCGATCGGACAGCATTTCGGGCGTCAACACACGGGATCGTCGGTTCCCCTGTTCAATCCCACTAAGGTCGGGTCCGACGTCACTCTCTCGCAGATGCTGCCAATCCTGGCTAAAGTTTCTATTAAGAAATTCCATTTAATGAAAACGCGTCCAGGGTTTAGGCGTTAACGCGAGGAGAATGGCACAATGACACAATGGCGCCTTGATTTCGAGCTTGAAACGAAAAGAAGAAGAAGAAGAAGAAAAAAGGTCAGTTCGTATAACTTGTACTTTAATTGACTACAAGTGAAATTTAGATACTTGTTTTATTTCCTCGTTTCAGAACCGCTTCGTTGAGCGGCGAATCTTTTTAGTCGGTGACAACTTTTTACAATTATCGAGATTGAGGGTATTCCTTATTATAATCCGATATTTAACTGTGTCAGTATTAGTTAGGGACATTTGTTGATCACAAAATGATCGGTATAGTAACGGAATTTAGCAATAAAGAAAGTTTGTCTATTTTTGAAACAATTAAGTATCACAAGCTTCAAATAGTGAAACAAGCCCATCTGTTATAACAATTATCGCCTTAAATATCATAATTTCTATTAGTTAATGTTTGAAGGTAAAAGTTGTTTTATTCTATGACGAAAACTATGTTATTTCTACGTTTTACCATGGAAAGGTATATGCTTACTAACTGTTGACAAGGAAGCGATCTTCTTACCAACAGAAGATATCTGCATTTCTGTGGATAAAGTAGAACCTTCTCACTAGGAGTTGGTAAAATAGAACATTTGTCGAATTGATTTACTGTTGGTGAAGTAGGAAAAATGATTGAGAAATCAAAGTTCCTAGCTCATTGTACACGAAGTTTAGTGAGAACTGAATAACGTAGATGGTGTTTGACAAGATTACCTTCACGTTGTGCCGCAGAACGAAACAGCTGTTGTGTCGAGTTTGGGGGTGGTATCTACTGTCAGATGCTCCGCCTATAAATCAACCGAGCTCATGGGAGAGACAGGCCGACGCCATGTTAACATACATAAACAAACCTCGCGCGCCCTAACTGATAAACGGCGAAAGCTACGTGCAACAAGCGATCGTACGCGAACTAAGTATCGTGTACTTTTTTTACGATATTCAATTACGCCATAGTATACGTAAAATAAAAAAAAAAAAGTATTAATTTAAAAAGTACTCAAAAGTGATTCAAATATAAAAATAAATTTCCTAAATAAAATTTTCGATCTATCGAGTATTTGATGAAAAAGAAGAGGATAAGAATATGAAATATAAAGTGTGTATTGGTTCGATGTTGGACGAAGAAAAATTGTACGGGCTGGCAGGAATAATTAATAAATGTCAATCAGTTCCGTGGAATCGAAGGTGTCGGTGGAAAGGTACCAGCTAAAATGATTTTATGCCTGTCTTATGAACAATCTAATGTTACCCGACCGATGGACAAAGATCATAGGACGGCTAATGGTGGAAGACTCGTTCGTCTCGAAGACCCGAGACTAATCAGCGCGAGCATTAATCATCCCCGTGGATCCTCGACCCAATTTTCGTAAGGTCAAGTCGCAATGGAGACGTTGATTGGATTCCACGTCAGACCAGAAGTAAACATCTTTTCCGTTCTTTCGCGTTCTATCGTATCTTCTTTTCTTTTATCGAAACCATCGTTTAGCCAATAATAGAAACAATCTTCTTTATCGTCCCCCGATAACTCACTAATTTCAACTTAATCTAAATGAACCATCGTTACTTCTCAATTTGTCCCACGATTTAAATGCCGTCTAATTCAATTTTCATTTCAAATTAATCAAGATTTATCTTGGGAATAATTGAAATTTCGCTAATTTCAACTTCCCTTGAATGATCTTCGTTTTTAATCAAAATTTCTAGGGTTTCGTTTTTAATAAAAAATCGTAGCGATCTCATTATCCACGGAGAAATCGTTTCTTTCTGCAGAATCACAGCGTAGTGTTTCGCAGTGCGGATAGAACGGGTCCGTGCAGTTTCTTGCGACAGCGAAATCAACGGACCGTCAGCATTCTTAATGCGGTCCGTGGAAAAAATATTGCCGGGTAATTGTAAACCGCAGCCTCCCGGTGGCGTCGACCGTTTATCATCATCTCTATAGGTTGCTGAGTGAGATTCGGGGGTTCACCGTGCTAAGAGTTAAAACCTCAGCATGACTGGTGGCCTCGGTAGCCGATAGACGTGTCATTTACGCGTCTACGAATCAATAGCCGCTTCACTTTACACCCACCTTACATCATTAGTCATTTTATAGGGCCGTTATACAGTGTGCCCTGTTTACATGCGCAGGGGAATCCCCTCGTACACCCTCCTCTTCCTTTCCTTTATTAGAAACTCACCTACCACCGCTTTTGTTATCTACCTCATGCTTTCCCCTCCTTTCTCTTGATTTTCTGCAATTTTTTAATTCCGATATATAAGTATAAGTTTCTTAACTGGTTATTTACATGTGTTGTAACTAGATATCGTTATGTGAGGAGGAAAATAATTTCTTTTGTAAAATTTATGGCGACGCTTAATGATTATTTTTCTTTTATATTCTGTTCTAACGTAATCTATTTCTAACCTAACTCCAACCTAACCTCAATTTGTGCTTTTCAATAATCTTAGGCTGTAGGAGCGAAAATTTTCTAAAGGGTTAATATTTAAAGATATAATATTTAAATTAAAAATTGTCAAATACTCAAGTTTCCAAATTTTCAGACATCCAAATATACGAATCTTCAATTATTCAAATCTAAAAATATCGTAACGCTTAATCTTCAAATGTTGAAATTTCCAAATTTTCCACATTAACCTTACACAGTTCCTCATTTTCCGATTCTCCGTGTTTTAAACCATTTTCCATTCCACGCAACTCATATGCGTCACATATCGATCGAACTTTCCACCTCCCATGAGTTTCACGTTCGACAGAAAAATCATTGAGCAATGAATCGCAGTGTGGCGTTGCTGCGGCCGATCTATACGCGAAACCAGATGCGCAACAATTAATAAAATGTATCGGGGAGTGTCTAAGCGTAGAAGATGCGGCCCGACTAATATTCGAATTCTGGCGTGACACGGCCCAACTAATCATTATAACGATGCCGTGTATGCACGTATACGTGTTGTTAGAGGGTGGTATGCGTGGATCGTGGACTCTGGTCCCCGCTGCCTCTCCACGAACAAACGTCGAATGGTTTTGCACGCTTACCGCTCGATTTTCGGATCTATCACCCTCCGGGAAGCTTGGCCTGGCCCGTTCGTTCTTCTGTGCTCTCCAGCCTACCCTATCGAGATTTATGGAACGTGTCAAATCGAACGGCTAACCCTTGAGTTCTTAGTTAAGTCTGTGGACGTTGTACCGCGACAAATGGTCGAGTCGAGTGTTAAAAGGACGTCGGTATTTCTCGAGTTGCTAGGAAATAGTTGCGAGTGAATTGTGATAACGGAAAGGATAAATAGAAAATATTTCGTTGTAATAGAATTCTGTGATTTTCATTGCAAACACAGGTATCGTCGAGTTAATGAGGTTTGATCGGTGCATTAAGTGACTCTGCAGGATCTTCGTGTCGCAAGATAAGATGTATGAAAGGTGTTTGCACGTAGTACTACGTCGACTTTCAACTTCTGTTAACGGACGTTAATGGTATTCCACTGGTCTGTCAGTCTGGTACTACGTTAATGATTCTATACACTGACATTTCATGAAAGAGATTTTATCGATAGCGCATTTCCTACACGTATCTGTTGAAGAAAACGTTACAACTTACGCTGTTTTGTTCCGTCAACACCGCGTAGTACCACGTTAACGACTGCAACTGCTATTATGTACTGCTACTACCTCGATAAAAAAAAGTGTACGCTGCATCGTCCTTCCTTAAATTATATCCGTTAAAGGCTACGAAGTACCACTAAAACTTGATACATTGTATTTCTCGCCTATTACATTCGAGCAATTTGAAAATTTAATATATTGTCTTTTCTGTTCATTTCGATTTCAATAGTTTCTCTTTGTCGCCTCTTTCAACGTTTAAGAAATGTTAACGACAGTAGCTATGTAGGTTAGTACTAATATCGTCCGTTTCTTCTGCTTTATAGGAGTCATTAAAGTATTTGAATTAATCAATTATTCAGTATACCAGTGAGCTACGATATTTAGCAAGACTGCGTCTGTAGCACTAATTACTCACCTATTTATATATTTAACACCGTTATTCATTACATATATTAACACTTTACCGACTGATTAACCGGTTTTTATCGCCAACGCTTACCGACCGATAATCAATTAATCGGGTTTTTGTCGCTTATCGACTGATAGCCTATTAATCGGCTTCTTGTCGCTGACAATCTTTCTCATTATTTGAGCAGGAATTTCTTATTTAGTACTAAGGTATCTTGCTGAATAGCGTCAGTTGCATTGCTTTGTAAGCTCCCACAGTTTTATACCAATTTGAACGAAAAGAATGGTATTGGAGAGTGTAAACCGAAACAGAGCCGGCGCCACTAAGAATCTGCACCTGAGCTGCTGGTTGGACGTGCGTATGCTGTTGAACGGCTAGTGGACAGTAAAGTGGTTGCGGATTTTGTCAATAGCAGCTAATGACACCTAGTTGCCAACCCAATATATACATTTTCGAAAGCAATATGATCGCGACAGACATGTGTCATCACAGTACCAACGAAATGCCGAAATGTTTGATATGTGTAACACGCATGATATATATATAAAAGCGTCTGATGGTAAGTGTGCAAATCTTTTTGCCAGCTACCGTAACTATATGTCAGCCTTTACGACCGTGGCAATCAATAGCCAAGAACGACACATCTACCGCCCACCATAGAAAACTCGACACAGTTCTGTCGTTTGCTTGCAATGGTGGTTCGCGTGTTCCTCATGGAAGAAACGGAGTAGAAGCGAGATCCATAATTTTCCATGTGCCAGTGCACGGTCGCGTGGCGTGTAAGATTCTATTTGCGGTGTAACCACGGCGGGAATTAACGAAGGAACGAGAACCAGCTACAGCTAACCTCGAAAGCGGAGAGTCGAATGCGCAAGGTGTTCCCGCGGTGAAAACTTAACACCGTATATATAGGGTGTAGAGGTTGTGTAGAGCGTGGAGGCTGCCGCTTCCTTCATCTATCATGCGAACCATGACAAACCGAGGCTCAAAAGCAGCCGCCAGCGTGGCAGCGACTTCTTGCCTTCTACGCTTAGTCTCAGCTGAGACTCTCTACCTGTCCGCTACGTGGGATCTGCTCTTCTCTCCTGCTCCCTCCACATTTATTAACATTTAAGCGTTAACGACATTTCTCTGGCGTTCACGGGGCATCGAAGAAACCGGAACCGTCCGTTGCTGGCTGCTCGCCCCCAGCCGCCACCTCACCCGGATTCGAGATTCCTTTCGTTTCGGGCGACAGCTTCTCCAACACGAAATTCGACTCGTCTTTGAGCAACTCTGTCACGATGTTTTTGCCTGCGGCGATCTCCCGCCTTTGGAAATAAATCGAATGGCTTTTAATTTAACCTGCACCTTCTCCTTTTCTCGAGGCACCGTTTCAAAATTTACGAGGTTAGAGATCGCGCTGTAATTCGCGAAAGTTCATGAAGTATGCAAAATGTAGATGCTACAACTATACAGTTTGAAATGTTACTGATATATATATAATATAATTGCCAACCCTATATATATATATACCCAATATATATATATATATATATTGGGTATATAATTAAGTGATTGCGGATTTTGTCATTACGCGGTATTGACGCGGAATTGTCGTTTTATACTACTTCGTGTACTTTGAAGCGCTATAGTAATATCAATACAGTATTTCAATTAGTAAATTAACGTGAAATTATGAATGGACTGTTGATCTTTATGCAATCTCATATTTTAACAAATGCAACCTAAATTACATTTCACTCTGAATATTTTATACCTTTTTTTGCATATCATGTGCAATTCGATATTTTTACAACCTCGAGTTTCTTCGATCATGAAACACTTGATACTGGGTTGGCTAACCTACTGTGTGATAAACAGCTTAAATGGAAAATGTAGAATTTTTCATCATCTTTTTCTATGTTCTGTACTTCTTATGTAAAGAGGATAAGGAACATGCATACTTTCAATCCTCTGTAGCAAGTAAATAGTAATAATTGCACCGTGTATGAATTGCGTCATAACATTCGTAGTAGTCTCTTTAGGGCTGTACCGTTAAAGGGTCTAAGTTCGAAGCTGATTCGTCGATTAGTTTGCTGCAGAAATTAATTCGAACAAAGTATCGTACTATTTACACGAGCAGTGAAAAGGAATAACGCTGCATATTCAAGTTGCTGCATTCGATGTTCCACTTGCTTTCTAATTCCACGTGTTCTGTAGATTCAGCGCTCTGACACTTCCATTTGCCACTACGTAAAATTGAAAAAGTTTCTTGTCGATCGATAATTTTGATCAGACTACAAACTGCCAGCTAAAATACAATAAACAGTTATTTTATAGAACTCGAAGAAACTGATTTCCTGGATGACATAAAAGCACTTTATGGAGTATCATTGTCATCATCATCATTCGAGTGTCATTGTATGTTAGAATGAAGCGTGTCGAAGTGGAGGGAGGCCATGTTAGATAATAAAGGTAACTACATTATCGGGCGGCAATTTTCCAAATCGTCTTCCTATGTCATTTTTGTCGATAGATTTATTGATTTCTTTTTATTGATTACTATTTCGCTGTTTTCGGATAGTTTGACGTTAAAGGTGGTTTATGATCTGTGCTTTCCAAGTATAGCAATCGCGCGATGCTTCATCATCGAAATATCGAGACTACGGAGCGCGCGATCGAATTGGTCACGAGGCGGTTTTTGCGAGCAGCGAGTTTTTGCAGGGGCCGCATTATGTCTTTTGCAGTTTAACTTTCTACATTACATGAAATCCCCGGCGTTTCATCACCGCGCCACTGCGCCGCGAGATTTCACCTCTCTGTGAAATGAGTTCCTCGTTATTTACGTTTTTGCGCCAGCCTACAATTACGCGACACTAAACGTCGAACCGAGAGCCGGCCGTTTTCTCCCGGCCGACATTTGCTTTTCGTAAATCTCGCTTCTTCGTTCGAGTCGCATTCTCCTGTCCAACGCTTCCATATTCTTCGTTCCAAATGATAGTAACGAACGAAACCAATGTACCTTAGCTTCTCTCTGATTTAGACTCTTCGAATTACTAAAAATTTCAGCTACAACATTTTTGAAATAAAATTTCAAGAAATTCTTTTTGCAACTTTCAGGCACTTGCTTTATACTTTATAATTTTAAATAAGATTCCATTGATCCATGAACACTGTCGTGAGTGTTTTTGTTTTATTATCGTTATTATGTTTTATTATTGTTGGAAACGACAACGTGAGTTCGTGCTCGCTATCTATATGCAGATGCGTTAGTTACAAGAAAAAGTAACTAGAAGATAGTTCTAGTTACAATCGATAGATTTAATCGATAGGTTTAAGATGTTCTGTTGTTTTTATCCCTAGTCCATGTAAGAATGTGCAATAGAGGTTATTTTGGCTCAGAACGGTGTGATAGATTTATCCATAGAATAAAATAATAGCTATTGTGGTCGTACCTCTGAATAAAAACATAACAACAATTATTATTAATTATTTTGTTTATTATTTTACTATTGATGTATTGTTATTTGTATCATTATCATCTTAATGTCATTATTCATAACCACTACGAGTAATAATTTGCCTACTCTTCAGCTGCTATCGAATAATAACTGTGTCCAACTTTATTATTTTTTAAATTTAGAAAAGACTTGCTGTGTTGAACTTTTTTATCCACGATGACTTTAAACCATTAACGAGTGAAATATATTTAATGTATGCAATTGCATAGAATATAATTAAGTGTAAGAAACGCGTAATATTTTTATTTTCTCGATTGAAAAATTCTGTACTGTAGATAGGGAAAAGAAAAATTGATGAAAAAGTAAGTCGGTTGACAGCTTGTTCGAAGCAAAAGTCGCTGGAATTCAGGAGTTTTCCGGTGTTCAGCTATATCGGTCGGAAAGCAAAGTGGCGTGAATGAGTCGTCCCTTGACGATCGTAAGATTTATGGTCGCGACGGTTGGACAGGGAGGCCAAACATTGCTCGACTTGGGGCTAGTAACCCTTGACTTCTCGTGGTCCACCCCCTGCGATCCCATGCGGTTGTGATAGTAGTCGTACGACTCGTGATAAAAATATGACTACTTTGTACGATAAGATATTTTCTTACCATAAACCTTTTCTTTTAATGTAGTTGAAGGAGACATTGACTGCTTGCACGAGCTATAATCATTTTCTAGAAGATAAACTGTGTTTATACTTGCATCGTTTACGTGGTATTTTTTATTTTCTTCAAACGATATATTTTTTTATTATTTAAATTTATAAATATATATTAATAACTAATAATTATGTATATAATAAAATTAATCTTTTCCATTTTTTTAAATAAAGATTACCATTCTTTTGCAATTTTTTTTTTTAATTTATAAAATTTATCGATTCTTTTCAATTTTAAAAAATTCTATAAACCATTCTAATTCCATTTAAATATTTTTAACTATATTAAATTTTTTAAACCAATAAATGAATAATAGATTAAATAAAATTGATAGTAATTTCCATTTTTTTAAGTTCAAATAAAAGATATAGCTTGAAATAACCAACTTTACTTAATCGACGATTAAACGTCTTTTGAAAACGGAAATTAGATATTTTCATATTTCGTATGGAAGGTTTATTACCCTAACCTTGTCATCGTTCTAAATTTACAGAAAAAGACTTGCAAAATTCTGTTTATTTGCTACATTGTACGACCAATTTTCTCATTATTTTATTTTTTCAAAAAATTGTACGAAATTCCAACTTATTAGGTTGTCCGGAATATTTCTTTCGTTTTTAAGGAAATAATCGACGCACGATGTTTTTTCTTTTATACCAGATAATTGAATTATGCACGAACACAATAATAGAAACAACAAGAAAGAAACAATACAAAACAGAACCACCTTATGAAACGAAAGAAACTTTTCAGACAAGCTTCTAATACTTCATCGTATTATACGATCTTCCTGTAACTCCGATCTTTAAGATCGTCTGCAAAAATAAAAATTCGAATTGGAGAACTTCAACTGTGAAATTCCATTAACTAACACTTCCTCGGTATCGCCATTTCTACAACAGTTCCTCGCTCAATTTCAAGCTCCACCGAAACAATTGCCTCGCGAACTTTTTCCCATCTCATGCAAGATCTCTCCAAAAAAAAAAAAAAAAAAAAAAAAAAAGACAAAAGCAAAGAAACGCAAAAAGCAAAGGAAGAAGCACGGAAAGAGCAGGAAGGCCAGTATGCTGGCAAAAACCGTGATATCTAAGGATTCGTCGAAAGTGCGATTCCCCGGTTTTCCAGTTTTTTCTAGGGCCGGCCAGCCGGCGGAAGGGCGGCGTTTCCATCGCTGAGAAAAAGTTAATAGCGTGGAGAAATTAGCCCGACAGAGAGAGGTGGCAGGGAGTAGGGGAGAGGTGAACCGTAGAGGATCCATGGTTTCAGCGGCAGAGAGTGGGGGGAGCAAGGGGAGAGCCAAGGGTGATCGTTGATCGGGGGTTGCGTTTCGCTGGGGTGTTCTGCACAGATGCAACGATAGCAACAGTTCGGTCGGCTCGTTCGGACAGGAGGCCACATATGAGCTCGCTGGCATCGTATGGGCTTGACTCACACGCATCACGCGCAGTCATCCATCATTGTCAGTCTCTTCACTGACACAGCCGTTCGTCCGGTCTACGAACGCGCATACGGGACTCTCTCGATTCGAGAGATCCTCTCCTTCCCTCTCGCATCGTCAACCGGCTTCCTCCAGCTCTGATTTCCCGCGAAACTGAACCTCGCTCGAGTGGAGAAGCGTACGCACAACTATCAGCCCGATTTGCTTCGAACGGGATCTCCAAGCTCAGCTTGCTTTAACTGCATCGTTGTTTTTATCGAATTCCAAGAGGAATTGTGAGAGGATCGTGTTTGTGTATATTTTTCGAGGGAACGGTTGAACAGGTGAATTATAAAATACGTAAACAATATGTAAATAATATGCGTATGGTTGTAGATATTGTTGATAAATGACAGATTGCTGTGCAGATTGTTGTACAGTCGTATCGTGCATATCGTGTTTCCATGGTCGAAACAATTGGAATATCGCTTTCCATGTCAATTTGATTTCTATGTTTGTTCATTGTGTTTGTTCATTGTCTTTAACGATTGCCTTAAAGATAACTTTTATTGCAGTATCTCTTGTGAATAGCATGTCTATCAATCTATCAAGTCCATAAGACTCGACCTCTCCACGCCTCTTTCACTTGTGTTTACAATAAAACTGTTCATCCCAGCGAGTAATTATTTTGAGCACTGTACATGTTGTAGAACTAGATGTTTGTAGATACTTTTGTGTATATGTGTATTTATGTGTCTGTTAATTAATGTCTATAAGTATATGTTTTAGGCTTGTTGAAACTCACAAACAATTGTTCATAGACACGTTTCCGTAGATATTCAGAGATACTGTCTGTTGTTTGTGATTTCAATGGGAGACAAAGGTCCTGAGAATCTACGTGCAATTGTTTGTACATGTAAACGAGCCTTCAAGTAAACTAGAGATTTGGTTCTAGTAAAATTCGAAGTAGGAACTTCATTATAGTAAAAATAAGATTGGATCATGGGGCTAATAATACAGTAGAAGGATTAGAGATAGGAATGTAGATTGTTTCCAAAGGATATTTGGAAACTAGTTAAGGTATTATGTATTAAGGTTATAATCAATCAAATTTCGGAGTTGGCTTTTATTCTGCTTATTTTTGAGGGAAGAAAGATCTTAACCCTATAATTCAGTGTAAGCTTTATCAGGAATCAAGAGTCAAATAGAAATAGCAGCTGTACTTGTATCCAAGATTAATTTTACCTTTGACGTTAATACTAGAAGACTGTGGATTGTCGAATATAAATTGTGTATGATATTAGGTTGTCAGAAATGTTTCTTTTGTTTTATAAGGAAATAATAGACACACGATATTTTTTGTTTTATATCAGTTTATTGAATTATGCACAAACATAATAATAGAAGTAATTCAATAAAATAAAATAAAATAATGTAAGACAGAAATTGTTGTTCATCTATTACCATCTTATGAAACGAAAGAAACTTTCCGGACAACCTAATTCTATCGAAACAGTGAATATAACATAACACAAATGAAAATACCGTAAAATGCAAGACACGGAATGAAATTTATACCAATCTTTGTTTCTACATTCCCTAAAAGTTGATATTACAAACAGAAGACATTGTATCACAAATGCAAGGAAACAGAAATCTTCTAACACAGAAAATGAAAATTATATTCAGTTTTATTTCAGTATTTTCAAGAAGCTTCAATTTCAAACGGAAGACATTATATCAAATGAATGATTACTTATTAAGCCTTAAGGATCATACGTAATTTAATAAAATAATATCATTGAGATATGTATAATAGTATGTGCTAGACTAGGTTAGATGCGTAGTAGTGATACTTGTATGTGAATATCAGTGTGTGGAAGTATGTGTGTGCGTCTCGAAAACAAATGAATGTAAACTGTTCAGTCGGTTATGGAAGAAAGTGGTGAGACGCGTGCAAGCGCATATCGATGAATATCTTTGAAATCCTTTATCAAATAAATATATAACTATTCTAATATAAATTCTAAATGTAAATGTAGTATTCTTATACCATTATTTCGGTCATTAAGATCCAAAATTCTCAACAAATATAAAACAAAAATAGTTCTTCATCTATCACCTTCTGAAAGGAAGGAAATTCTCCGGACAATCTAATATTATCGAAACAGTGAATATAACATAACACAAATGAAAATACCGTAAAATGCAAGACACGGAATGAAATTTATACCAATCTTTGTTTCTACATTCCCTAAAAGTTGATATTACAAACAGAAGACATTGTATCACAAATGCAAGGAAACAGAAATCTTCTAACACAGAAAATGAAAATTATATTCAGTTTTATTTCAGTATTTTCAAGAAGCTTCAATTTCAAACAGAAGACAATATATCAAATGAATGATTACTTATTAAGCCTTAAGGATCATACGTAATTTAATAAAATAATATCATTGAGATATGTATAATAGTATGTGCTAGACTAGGTTAGATGCGTAGTAGTGATACTTGTATGTGAATATCAGTGTGTGGAAGTATGTGTGTGCGTCTCGAAAACAAATGAATGTAAACTGTTCAGTCGGTTATGGAAGAAAGTGGTGAGACGCGTGCAAGCGCGTATCGATGAATATCTTTGAAATCCTTTATCAAATAAATATATAACTATTCTAATATAAATTCTAAATGTAAATGTAGTATTCTTATACCATTATTTCGGCCATTAAGATCCAAAATTCTCAACAAATATAAAACAAAAATAGTTCTTCATCTATCACCTTCTGAAAGGAAGGAAATTCTCCGGACAATCTAATATTATCGAAACAGTGAATATAACATAACGCAAATGAAAATACCGTAAAATGCAAGACACGGAATGAAATTTATACCAATCTTTGTTTCTACATTCCCTAAAAGTTGATATTACAAACAGAAGACATTGTATCACAAATGCAAGGAAACAGAAATCTTCTAACACAGAAAATGAGAATTATATTAATTTTTATTTCAATATTCTTGACAAGCTTCAATTTCAAACACAAGACATTATATCGAATGAATGATTACTTTTGACCATACCCCCCTCAATTATCACTGATACGATGATCACAAGATTGCGCATAGGATGCCTGAAGGAACGTCTGAATTTCGTGGATCCCTTAGCTGTACTGGCGGAAGGAGGAGCAGGCCGAAATGTATGTATTCGGATCGGCGTTTCCTGCGAGCTCCGTGTCAGCGAAGGGAGCGACGATGATGGATGACTCGAAATATCAGAGCAATCGAACTGAAATATTATTTTTAGCGCGGCTCTCTGGAGCGGCGTGCACGATCCATATTTTACCAAGGCGATGCGCCGCATTTATCACCCTATTAAAATTGATTCGCGCGCGCAAATTGCGCGCTGTCTTCGTATATCGTGTTCTTTGGCCAGTCGTCTGTAGTTTCCTGACGCGAGACTCGTCTGTTTCCTCGATACGAAAACGACGGACCGGTGTATACTCTTCGAACATGTGTATTAAAAGTAAATTCCTGTAACGTAGGCTAAAACGAAGGTACAAGTAATTATTTTCTCATAAGAGGAATCGAGCGTGGAATTTTTCTTTTGATCATAACCTATTCGTAACTGCTGCGTTAAGTAGTAAGCGAAATGTATTTACTTTCGAAGCAGTCGTTCTTTTAAGCAATTAATCACTGACATAATATTCTATAGATGGTAATACAGCATTCGCTTTATTTATATTATCGACAAGATTAAACAAAGACAAGATGGAAGTAAGAGGGGAGGAATAAGAGAAACGAAGACGAATCCTGTTTAATTTTATAATGATATTTTTTATTATCATCCATTTCCATGTCCACTTATCATCTGTTTTAGTGCTTAATCCGTCGAAAGGGGTTAAACGAAATCGCGAGCGGTCAGAATAGGATGAAACAATTCTCTCTGTTTTATAAGTTTGTATGAACGAATGTACACAATGATCGCCTCCCATTTACAGTTATCTCTTTTTTTTGTCGCTTTTCCATTTTTTTTTTTCTCCATTTCACGTTCAGAAGATGGAATCTTCGGATCGCGTGGTTATTCATACATTCAGAATCGAATAAACAATGTGTATTTCTCATGTATCTATGTATATGCGTGTACGTGTCCGTGTGTACATGTGTCCGTGTGTACGATTATCGTAAGCGCGCTATGTACAAAGAAGTCCTCGTGTAAACGATCGTGGCTCCTTAAATGCCATTTGTTATTTAATTTTTCTTTTTTTTTTCTTTTTATACAAACCAGATACGACGACTGGCGCACTATTAAATATATTCCACTGTCGAGTCGAGGTGAAAATCAAGGTTTCACGCGTCGCTAGCTACGTGATCTAATCTCGTAACCGTTTTATGCTATTGTTTCTCCGATAACGACGCGAGTCCCTTTATTTGGTTCGCTTACATCTGTAGAGTCTAGTAGAAATTACGACGAAATAGATGGATGATCCTGGCGAAGAAACGATCAAGTTCTCATCGTAGCGTTCACATCTCGCATAGTCTAAAACCAGAAGCAACGAAAAATCTGTCTTTCCTTGTACAATTGAAAATAAACGTCGAAAGAGTATAACTGCGTGCAATGTATACGAACTGAAACTTCGTCGACGTTCGACGGATCGTTCAAACTCTTTCGTGACGTTTAATGTGTAAAAAAAAATTCTTGAAAGATATGTGAACGATGTCAAGGAGCAAAACGAACTTCCCATAAAGTTCCGCCATATTTTTTTTTTTCACGAAACGTTCTCAACCTGCTTGAAAAACTACGAGTACACCTTTCATCATCCTCTAAAGCGTTTACGCTTCCACGATTACTGTCTTCTGTCCTTAGTCAGTGTCACGACCCACACTATCGATCTTCTCTTTCTTATTTCATTTTCTGCAAATCTTCTGGTTAACTAGCTTCCTATATGTACACGCGTTATTTCACTAAGAATTATTGCTCGTGAATTGCTAATTCACTTTGCCAAATATTTTATAGTATTTCAAATATTTTTCGCGTTTTCCTTTTAGCCGTTAGGCGAACAGGTTTCGACGATTTATAAGGAAATAGCATCATCGATACGGTTGCTGCTTCGTTTACGCAACAATATGGCGTCGCGTTAAGCACACGCGAACTCGAACGATTGGAGACCGATGCGATCATCACGGAATTATCTATTACACGACAGAAATTGTGTTTGTTTTAAGTTAGAAAGATTGCACTTGCACCTGGTTATTTTTTCTATTTTTCTAAATTTCTAATTTATTTACACACACACACACACTCTGTCACATGAACGTGAAATCGCACTGTTTGAAAATCACTTGTCGGTCTTGTCGACGCGTTTTCAACTTCTTCCAGTTGATGGTCGGTATAGGTGAAGCAATCATTGATACGGACGGAAATGATTGAAGTGCCCGGTACGAAGATCATTGAAAGCGCTGCATTTCCTCTCTATTGAAATTCATTATCCAGTCAAATGCTCTCTCCACGTTTCTATTTGCATCTGTTTAAATCGAGTCTTGTGTTAGACACTCTGGATCCTTCGTATCTACCAAATATTATTTACATTTTCAAATTATCATGGATTCATTTATATCTAGAAAGTCCATCACACATAAACTTCGATTCGAATCGAAGAAACAAAAGCCCATCTTGCGGCTACAACAAATTGTTCCTGATCCTGAAACTCTATTTACACGATCATAGCCTATCGATTCTATTTAGGGAAATATTTATAATGAATTAGTCGCACGATTTATTACAGAAAATCTCAGCTTTTAATCAATACCATTCTTAAAATTTCTTTCAACAAAACAAAAAGGAAGAAACAATCTTCATTGCTACTTCTTCGACTATGATAATTTCTAACTCGCGGCAATTCACTTCCATCACCCATTCACAATATTCACATATTCCACGGCTGTCTCCGTTTCACGTCACTCTAATCCATCTACATTGAAATCCGAATCTTCCTCAACAACCACTGCCTACTAATCCAACACTTGCAACGATCACAACGATCACAAGGAGCGCCATCAGTACAACGCGTTCAGGAGACACTGCTCGTCGCTCCAGTCCAGCTGACAAGGGTTCTCGGTCTCGTGAACTCAGCTGAGTTGATAGTATTCCGGCGCAAAATCGTTGGCCAGGTTCGTCAGGAAGTTGAAGTCTGACGAACTGTTGCTATTGTCCGCGGATTGTGGCGGGGCAGATGTGTGCACTGGTTCCGCGTAGAAGTTGCCGTAATTGTAAGAATCGGCGTTGCCCTCCGCTTGGCTGGCGCTTCCTGGCGGAGTGATGACAGCGGCAGTGGCTGCGGCGATCGCGGTTGCCGTGGTGGTCATCCCTGGCGCTGGAAACGGATCTGGCGAAGACACGTAACTGTTGGGAATGTTGGACGCTTCGCCGCCCTGATGGACGTGCAGTTGACTGGTTTGCTCGTAGTAAGCGTTTGGGTGGCACTTGGTACCTGCTCGATAGTCCGCGGAACTTGGATGCATTGGAGGCTGATGCGTGACGTAACCTTCTGCCGTGTGTTGCTGTTGATGTTGTTGCTGCTGTTGGATGTCGTTGTAATAATGTTGCGCAGTTTGAACAGATACAGCAGTGTGGCCGTGAGAGGCAAGATTTTCACTACTGGCGTGATAGTTCCCGCTGTTAGGATAGCCGTAATTACCCGGTGTCATGTAGTTTTCGGTTGTCTGGTCGTGTTGAGCTGAGTAACCTTGGCTGGTGTTGTAGGCGTTGCTACCTTGCATGGTTCGATGATAAGGCGCATGATAGGGTGGACCTGCTTGTGTATAGCCGTTGTACTCCCCTGCAGCGTTGGCGTATTGGTTTTGTTGTTGATGAAACTGCATGCTGGAGTTGTACATCGTCCTGGAGGCAGCGCCTGTAGTCGCACGGACGTGATGACCCACTCGGGATCCTAGGACTTGGTTTTGTCTGGCGTACAGGGGATGGACGTCACCTGGATAGGAGATTCGAGGTTGTTGATAGGTATCCCTGGAGCAATAATTGTTTTGCGATTGAGTTTGTTGCGCGGCTGCCGGAACAGCTTGTCTACTAGGTACTCCGTTTCTATATTCGATGGCAGATGTCGATTGGTACACGCTTTGTTGCGGGAAGTGCGTTTGTTGATTGTTGCTGATGTTCCTGCCGCCGTGAGGAGACATCGTACCCGCGTTCGTCGACCCATGCATCATGGGAGTAGCCACGGAGCTGGTAGACGAAGGAGAACTTCTTGGTCTTTGCATGTATGCTGCGTGTGTGGCTTGAATCCCCAGAGGACTTCCCTGCTGCAACTGAACGGATACTGGCGTCCCAGGTGTTGAAGACGGTGTGAGACTTCTGGTAGAATTTTGACCAGGCAATACGGGCGTGCTGACAGTCGAATCGGGCATTGCCAATAAGACACCATTGCTGTTTACCGAGCAGAGTTCCTTGGTATTCGCCGATGGAGACTTCTTGCTGACGGAAATTTGCTGCTTGCCCGGGTTCGGACTCTTGTGGCCGCTCTCCACTTTTACTCTGACGTCGCTGGACAATTTCTTGGTAGCCACGCTCGGGGATGTCACTTCACTACCGTCTTGTGATCTCGAGTCATCGTCTGCTATCATCTTTTCGAACGAACTGGACACGCTGTTCGTGCTACCAACGCTGCTGGCTCCGTTGCTGTTCGCGTTGAAAGCTGGATTGCTGTTGTTGTTATTGTTCGTCGCTGTTGGCGTGTTATTATTGTTACTGCTGTTTCGCCGACCCGACGAGCTCAGTTCGGTCACGTCACCAGACAGTGTGCTGCCCACGTCGCTCACGCCAGATATATCACAGTTGTGGCAGCTCTTCTTCTCGTCGCTGTCTATCGCCAGCATTTTCTCGCCCTTCGACTTCTCCATTCCGTCGGACGTCGAGCCATCCTTCTCGTCACCGTCCTCTTTACTTAGTGTTTGACGCTTGTGTTTCATTCTTCTGTTTTGAAACCAAACTTTCACCTGCAATCAGTGGAACGAACGGTTTGCTTACGCTAGAAGCCAGTTGATACAGAAAGGCTGTACATCGAAGATTTCTTTTTAATCATTCTTACCTGCCTTTCCGTCAGGTCCAAGGATGCGGCAATCTCGATTCTTCGCGGTCTACACAGGTACTTGTTAAAATGGAATTCTTTTTCTAGCTCGAGAAGCTGTGTGTTCGTGTACGCCGTCCGTAATCTTCTTGGCAGGCCATTTTCTGCAACGTAACAAAGTTGTCTCTTTTATTTCTTTTATTCTTCCACTATATTTTCGCGATCGAGGACGTTTAAATGAGAGAGTAGTTTACCAGAGCGCGTTATCGAGTTGTAAATCTCAGATTGTTTGACAGGTGTACGTCGCATCGGATAAGTTACGCGGTCTAGTAATAAAGGGAACATTTGGATTCGCTAATTAATCATCTAATCGCTATGTTAATGGAATTGCTTAGAAATTGTAATTGCATTCCGTGCTCATCGTGCGTTAACAAATCTACGCGGATCTTTCGGAAAAATACGGTTCTTTCATTCTAATCGTCGAAAGGATTCACCTTTACATTTCTCGACAATCTGTCATTATTCTTATCATTATCTAATCATTCTTCTCGTCTACGATCAACAGATTCCAATCACTTAACATCGCTTACTTTTACAAGATTGATATGTACCTTCAAATCTATCAGATTATCGTCTTGTTCCCTAACTAATTGTTTGTAGTCGCATGAATATTTTCTTCAACCATCTCGTACCATTATGAAGTTCCCTTCTTTGATAATCGACTGACATAAAAGTGAGAAACCCAACAAAAATGGACTTGTTATTATTGAGATATATATAATTTTATGTGCTAGACTAGGTTAGATGCGTGGTAGTAATACTTGTATGTGAATATCTGTGTGCGTCTCGAAAACAAAAGAATGTAAACTGTTCAGTCGGTTAACAGTCGGATATGGAAGAAAGCGGCGAGACGCGTGCAAGCGCGTATCGATGAATATCTTTGAAATCCTTTATCAAATAAATATATAACTATTCTAATATGAATTCTAAGTGTAAATGTAATGTTCCTATACCATTATTTTGGCTATTAAGATGCAAAATTCTCAACAAATATAAAACAAAAATTGCTGTTCATCTATCGCCTTCTGAAAGGAAGGAAACTCTTCGGACAATATAATATTATCGATACAGTGAATATAAGATAATACAAGTGAAAATATCGTAAAATGCAAGACACGGAATGAAATTTATACCAATCTTTGTTTCAACATTTTCTAAAAGTTGATATTACAAACAGAAGACATTGTACCACTATTGTGATATGTATAACTTTATGTGCTAGACTAGGTTAGCTGCGTGGTAGTAATACTTGTATGTAAATATCAGTGTGTGGAAGTATCTGTGTGCTTCTCGAAAACAAACGAATGTAAACTGTTCAGCTGGTTAACAGTCGGATGTGGAAGAAAGTGGTGAGGCGCGTACAAGTGTGTATCGATGAATATCTTTGAAATCCTTTATCGAATAAATATATAACTAGTCTAATATAAATTCTAAATGTAAATTTAGTATTCTTATACCATTATTTCGGCCATTAAGATGCAAAATTCTCAACAAATATAAAACAAAAATAGTTCTTCGTCTATCACCTTCTGAAAGGAAGGAAATTCTCCGGACAATCTAATATTATAGAAACAGTGAATATAACATAACACAAATGAAAATACCGTAAAATGCAAGACACGGAATAAAATTTATACCAATCTTTGTTTCAACATTTTTTAAAAGTTGATATTACAAACAGAAGACATTGTATCACAAATGCAAGGAAACAGAAATCTTCTAACACAGAAAATGAAAATTATATTCATTTTTATTTCAATATTTTCAAGAAGCTTCAATTTCAAACGGAAGACATTATATCAAATGAGTGATTTCTTATTAAGCCTTAAGGACCATATCTAATTTAATAAAATAATATCATTGAGATATGTATAATTATATGTGCTAGACTAGGTTAGATGCGTAGTGGTGATACTTGTATGTGAATATCAGTGTGTGGAAGTATGTTTGTGCGTCTCGAAAACAAATGAATGTAAACTGTTCAGTTGGTTAACAGTCGGATGTGGAAGAAAGTGGTGAGACGCGTGCAAGCGCGTATCGATGAATATCTTTGAAATCCTTTATCAAATAAATATATAACTATTCTAATATAAATCCTAAATGGAAATTTAGTATTCCTATGCCATTATTTCGGCTATTAAGCTCCAAAATTCTCAATAGTTATATTCTTCCCATGTATCCTTCATTTAACTTTATTTACAAGCTAAGAAATACAATTAATTTCAAATATTTCAACACATCTCGAAATGATGAAAGAATTTCAGCTACTATAATTAAAGAAGAAAAGAATTAAACTAAAACAAAACACCGTCCTTGTCGCTGTGCTATCTCACACGACTTCTTTCCATCTCTGCAGAGTAGAGTCAAAGGATGAAGCTCCAAACGAGCTTCGTAAACATCGTCACCCCTGAACACCCATTGAACCTTAACATAGCATCCAGTAAAAGCGAACATTCGCTTTTTGCTCGATTACGACACACTCAAACGGCAGCTTAATTAATGATTATTTAGGCGTGTGAGCGAGGGGCAACGGCGGGAACCGATGGCGCGAACAATGCGCTAGTTGAAGATGCCCCATGTAGACGTCGCCACTGTTTCGCGCGACGTTCCATCGAGTTTCATCGTTCCTTGGCAACTTTCGGCTAAGTTCTCAGCCGGTGGTATTCCGTGTCGATGCGAAACATCTCTGGTAATTATTATCTGGTAAGAAACTTGTCGTGAGATAACGAGGGAAGCTTCGCGACGAAGGAAGAGGAAGTCACGTACGGTTCGCGATCGTCTGAAAAGGGTTTCAAAGTAAGAAGCAACGTTTATTACGGCTCTATGTTGCTCTTCCTGGTTAAGGGCGTATAGTAATTTACGTGCTGCAACGATGTAAACAATCATTAATAGTCCGCTATCGTAATTACAGGATTTTACCAGGCGGCTGACACGCGGGTAATATTTCAATCAAAGTCTATATGCTTACACATTCGCGCGTTCATACAGCCAACCTGGAGAACCTCGCGAAGGAGGGAATATTTAAATGGCCGACACACGGCTTAATGCAAAATTCAGCTGGGAAAGCGTGTGGCCGATAAAGCAACGGCAATTAACTGAACGCGTTCGCTGAAATCGATTTTTCCACCTCCATCAACGTGATCCACATGATCCACGTTGTAACAGCAACAGGACGATTTTTCTCGCTGTTTTTTTTTCTCTTCCTGCTTGTGCGGCTTTTTTTCCATCCTTTTCGTCTGGAATTCCTTTTTCTTTGACGATGACGAAACAGCACTCGCGTAACAGTCGCCGGTACGCTTTGTATGAAAATCGAGCTGGCTAGAAGTGGCTCGCCTTGGACACGACGTTTAGAGCGTTTACGATTGTTCACTGTCGCCAGAGTAATTGAATCGTTCCTTTCTCAGAACGCTATTTTGCCCCTTCCTTTTTTCGTCATATCGTGTCCCAGAAGCGACAGGATCTTTGATTGCTATGCTGGAGAATTCAAAGGATATGTGATTTTGCAGTATCTCTGACACTATACTGTACACGATACATATCTAACGTTCGAGTATCTTACATTCTTCTTCTAAGAATTCAATTCTGAAGTGATCACACCTATCGAACGATTCGCGTTAACAAATGACGCGAGGCAAGATTCTGAGAGTTCGAATTTCGTCAGGTACTTCGAAGTGCCATTCGCTTAGTTTCGTGATTAATTAAATTACAATTTCGTTCTCTGCTACAACTGGAGGAAACGCCACCGTACAGTCTTTTATGAAAACTAATTTCTTTTGATCCTCGTCCTTCCAAACATCGTATCAGTCATCCTTCGATAGCATTGCTCTTCGCCTCCTCGTCATCCTCCTACGATACAAACGAACAGTTCGATCACAGAACGAATTTTCCATCCAGTCGACGTTTCCGTACAGGACATAACCGATCACCTGAACGTCCTGATATTTCGTTGCCATAATCCCGGTATTTCGCAATTATTACATGAGTTTGTTTTCTCAAAAACGACGGGCGTAAAAAGAGAATAAAAAAGTAGAAGAAGGAAAAAGGGACGAAGAACTAGCGTTCTAGGACGTGACGCTGTAAGAGGGTGCAGAGGGGTGTTCCGTTTCGCAGGGCTGAGATGCTAAACTACCCCATGGCGTGCAAGTGGATCAGCGGGCGAAGGGTGGTTCCGCGCCGCGATGAGTCGTCAGGGGTCGAAGGAGAGACCGAGAAAGGGACGAGCCAGATAAAAAAGAAGCGCTTGCGGAGGGTGAAGGATGGACGCCGCGAAGGGGTGGGTGCAGCTAAGTCTGCACGTGGAGTTTTCATAGAGTAACCGAGAGTAGGGGTGGGAGCGTCGCGTGAGTGACACGGCCCTTATCGATATTTCCATCTTGGGATTTGCCGTGGCGAACCGTCGATACTTCTATCTGATCGCTTTCAAGACACTGTTTGTGTTTGCCTTGTATGCACACCTTTTATGTATGTTACCAACAGATGGTAATTTTCTAATTTATGATCGAATAACGTTATGATTGTATTAGGTGGTCCGAAAACTTTCTTTCGTTTTATGAGGAAATGATAGACGCACAAAGTTTGTTGTTTTATATTATCTTCACTAATTTCGTACGATCGGGTTTGTTTTGTTGAGATAAGCACCGCGACATTTCACAGATTTGGTTTCACGTTTGTACGAAGCTGCACTGCTGTAAACGACACGTTTGCGAAAGAAAGACACTTTCCGGATAACCTAAAAAACTGTATATCTTTGTATATAGCGTGATTTTTGAACAGTCTATCTATAATGCACAATTTGTTAATTCGTTAATAATATTAGCTGGCAAATTATCGCTTGTGCGCGCCTAAATAATTCATAAAACATTTTATAAAATTGTACAAGATAAGTGCAGACATTAATTGCGAATTTTTATGAACGTAATTAAAGAAATAGAAACTAAATTAATGTTCGTTTCACCGTTTAAATATTGCACCAGATAATTGTTATTTCATGAAACCACTAATTATACAATATTAGAACTTAACCTCTTAGATTTTAGGTTGTCCGAAAAGTTTCTTTCGTTTTATCAGGAAATAATAGACGCACAACGTTTGTTGTTTTATATTATCTTCACTAATTTCGTACGATCGAGTTTGTTTTGTTGAGATAAGCATCGCGACATTTCACAGATTTGGTTTCACGTTTGTACGAAGGTGCACTGCTGTAAACGACACGTTTGCGAAAGAAAGACACTTTCCGGATAACCTAATATATTACTAGAATTTTAGGAAGCTAAAATAGTTATATAAAAGTAACTGCAATCTTTTGGAAGTTAAAACTGAAATAATATACAAATTTATTTATAAATGTACAAATTTCTTCACGTGTTTACGTAATTCAGAAATTTACTAAATCTGTAAGATCCGAAAATCCCTAGAAATTGTTAGACATATTTATGTAATTCACAAAGGATATAACCTAACAAACACGATGTTGGTACCCCGCTGGGGATAGCCACCCACATGATAATACAACAGCTAAAAAATTCTACCAAATGTCCAAATTGTGAATGCGAAATATTAAATAAAAAAGAAAAAAAATATTTACATAATTTACAAATTGAGAAAGAAAGACACTTTCCGGACAACCTAATACCAGATTCTGAAGAAACTGACGTTCCAACTAACAATCAAACGTATAGATTTCTAGGAGGGTAGCTGTTTCATTCTTCAAACGTTCCATTCGTCAGAACACGCATCAATTGTAATACGGTGCATGCCATGGTCTAACGATGTCCAAATTGTTATACGAGTAGGTATTTCTCTGTGATATATTACTATCCTGAAGGATGAATTTGTGGGGATGAAGTATAGCGTGTAATGGTTATAAAGGGTATCCATTACCTTCCTCAATTGTGGTTTCAAGGGGTGAATTGAATGCAAGTAGGATTACCTTGTCAGTGTCTTTTTTCTAGTGTATCCATTGTCATCAGAATTTTTTACTTGCTTTTTATCTTACACTAGGCAGCTTGGATTAATAAGAAATTTCTCGTCGTCTATATAAACTGGTCGAAATAATTGCAACATCGTGTCCTACGTTTGTTATTTCTACATTTTCTTAATATCATAATAATCTTGGTAGTTACAAAGTTGGTAGTTTGTAAGACTTTCTCATTTCTGGTGTCTTGGTTGATGCAATAAAATCCTTCATAATACTGTCTCATTTTTCAAATCTGTAATTACCGATTCTAATTATTACTTTTAGCAATATATATTATCAAATCTGCTAGAAATCATAAATCCTAACTTATGAACGAAAGTACACGTTCTGCTGTTACATGAAAATTCTAATATAGCTAATCACGTGGCAAAATACACAGGCCAGTAAATTAGCAACGAATCGGAGATCCCATCGAGCAACGTGATCCTTCCTCTTCTTTCACAGCGTGTCGCGGATTCGTTAATTACGCTGCTTAAAAGTCAAGGTCGAGCTGCCTATTAACGCGTCACCAGCCGACATTTACGTTCAGCGCCGGAGACGTATCCTTGTTCCATCGGGCCGGTGCAATAACGGAACGCTGCAGCCGACCATAAATCATCCGGGCTCCTATGAAATTAGCAGCACTGTTTTCGTGCGAATTCACTGGCGGAGCCTACGCGCCGCGCGGCCAGAATTTATAGAACTCCGATAAAACGAGCTTTAGGTGAAGTCTGACTTAACGCGGCACGCTTCACTGATTTCTCTGTGCTCTCCATTTCGCTCTCCTCTCTTTTTTCTTCTTTCTATCTTTACCTCCTTCTTCCATTTCTCGTTTTTCGATGTTCCACAGTCGTGAATCGATCGCGTTTTCTCGTCCCATTAAGTATCACGCGGCATCGTTATCGCGACTCGCATCGGAACGCGGTTCGATATTGCTCGAACGACGATAACGCGCCAGAGATTCCGGGAAACGATCCGTAATAGCGTGGAAATTTTTGTATTCATTGCTAAGTAGTAAAGGCGTGGATCGTGGTCACGAAGTAGAATTTTTTTAAAAAAACGTTTTTTTAATTCGAGGTAGGTTAATTTCAGTTTCTGCGGCATACGACTGTGACAGATCTTTTCCTTGCCAGATATAATACAAAGGAAAATAAAGAAATATTTTTCGCTCAAATAAGCTTGAATTTTGTTTCTCATATTTTTCAGAGTAGTTCGATTTTGGTTTCTAAATACAATGTACGAATTAAGTCCTTGATTATCGATGGCTAATTTCTGAAAGGTTATTGAACAGTGCTGAGTAAAATAAAATTAGGTAGCTTGCAGTAATTCTTTTGTAAGCATGATAGGCGTATCTGGGTTAATCGTTGATGATCAGGCGTGAAGGATACCTTTTTTGGTTAAACACGTTCTTTGTGATATTTTTTTCCAGCAACCTTTTCACGGCAAGAAATGTGGTGGCGTAGTAAATTAACAAGTACACTGACTTCTTACGGTAAAAAATACCGCTGTATAATTACACTTCTGCCATTACTGGTATAATATTCTTTCTGACAATTGATATTATCAGTGTATCTCGTAATCGTCCTACCGCATGGTTCTCAGAGAACATGAAACTGATAATAATCATTAAACCGTACTACCAGCTCTATAATGTCTTCATTTCCTGTATAAATAATTACAATCTCAATTAACTTTCCCCTACCATTCACTCCAACACGTTTGTGGTGGATCTGATTTTTATTACCTACGATTATTTTTATACAATACCTGTTTCTATATTGTCGATCTTTTGCATACATTGTCAATCACATGAGTATCAACACATCTATTCGTTCCATTTGTTAGAATATTTTTACCAATTTTTTTTATTTTATTAGAAGTAACATGCGATACGATTAAGATGACAGATTTATAATAAACTAAAATATATGAATATTAAATAAATATTAGCAGTTGTCATAATATCTGTTGGAAATGACAACGTGAATTCTCGCTCGCCATCTATATGCTGACGTGCTAGTTACAAGAAAGAGTAACTAGAAGATATTACTAGACATGGTCGATAGACCTAATCGATAGTTTTAAGACTTTCCTCTTTGTCTTTGTTCATGTTCTCTCTTCCATGTGCGTGAAATAAAGGTTTTTCGGCTCCGAGAAGTGCGATATTCTTATTGATATAATAAAATAGTAACAATTGCGATCCTACCTCTGTATAGTGAAATAACAACAATATCTATGACCAGCGTTCTATGTGTTAATATTAATAATTAAAATTTCTTAACAATAAAAAATCGAGAGTTCAGAATGATCCATAAAACACAGCAGATAAATTCACCTATTCGATCTTCGCTACTGTTTACGTCCAATTCTGCGCTTTCGAAGTATTAGGTTGGCAACTACGTGATCGCGGATTTTTTCATTGGGTGGTAAACCTTTTTCACAACAATTATTGAAACAATTTTGTTTTTCACAATTATGAAAGGAGAATTCACTTTTAAGATGGTGTTATTGGGTTGGCAACTGAGTGATTGCAGATTTTGTCATTAGGTGGCATCGACGATCACGTGGTTGCCAACCTAACGTAAAACCGCAAAAATGCAAAAGATGTAAACGATATGAAATGGTATATTAAATATCTAATATATGTATAGTATTCACTATGGTATTTAGTGGATGCAGAAAATCTCTGCTTATTCACAGTCCAATTACTCGGATTCCATAATTTTTTCAAATTCATCCATAACTGATAAGGTAAAACCTAGAGCTATAAGCTATAATCTATAAGCTAAAATCTATGAAAATCTAGGAATTTTTATTTTTACAATTAATTTGGAAAATACTATTCATAAGATATTTTATTGTCAATCAATGTATAATTCAACGACTACCAGTGTATGTAAAACTCACAATGTCAACTTTCGTTAATTTCTACACATATCTGTCTAGTTGCCAACCCAATAGTTCCATTTGGCTTCAGTTGGTTTTCTTTTATATTTTCGTAGAAGGAATTTTGTAGAATAATTGCAGTATTTGGAAATGGTTTACGCAGCTTTTTACTGCGATTCAGTTTCATTGGTTTCCATTCTTGATCTTATCCAGAGTTGAATTTTCTACGGTGAGTTTAGTATTTGGGTATTTATTGCTCGTTGAAAATTAAGTTAAGAAGAAGATAGTGTGGGTGAAACAGGATGCTGATGGCTGACAGATTTTTAGATACACAGTGTGTGATGAGAATAATTTGCAACAAATAACATTGTTTTAAATGTTCCTTATTGTAATTATTGGGTTGCCAACTAAGTGACTGCAGATTTTGTCATTAGGTAACCTAACCCCAATACCTGGATCCTCCACTTTATTCTACAAAAGTTCGTCGATAGTAAAGAACAATCTTCGATCGACATTTTGAACGCGAAATCGCAGCTTGTCTTGGTTGGAACCGCACGAACCATAATTATTGAAACCGAATGGCTGTGACCGAGGGTAGAGGGGCGATGGTGGAAGAACGAGAGCGTGCAGAAAAGAGAGGGTGGCGTGCTCGAAACTCGGCAAATCCCGCGCGTGGGCTTTTCAGAGGATAAGGGTGGTTAGAGGGGTGCGTGCCGGGCGAGATGGAAGTATCGCGTGATTGACGTGGGCCTCATCAGCATTTCGGTCTCGCGATTGGCTGGACGAACCTGTCAATCAGCCGATATTCCACGCCTATTGGTTGTGTCTCGTGCTACTCCGTGCTCCCTTTTGCAAACGTTTGTACCACCGTTCGGCCGAATCTTTGTGCCATTTTGGTTGTTTAATTTCGACAAAAATTCTCCACAATTTCAATATATCGTTACTCTGGTTCGATGGTAGGATAATTGAAGAAAGGTAAACTTCAGAGCAGAGACGTTTTAAAATTTACAAAGAAATGTGTTGGTGAGTCATTGCAAAGACATTATAAGGCTGACTTAACGTAAGATATGCGATTATTCGCGAAAGCAGTACGACCTTCCACTTGTGGCGTCGCAAAACGACTGAAGGTGAGCCGGTGTTGTTGTAAAACTAAGGCCAAGTTGATAGCCACGTAAATAATAATTTCGCTGTCTAACGCAAAACTGATGGATTTATAAATATACCGTTTTGCATGATAAAAATATAAACGCGACAGATCTTCTTTTCGGTAAAAGCAAATTTCAAATGTTTTGCGTTGTGCCACTATCAAAGCAAAGCTGCGGTATGAACAATTTATGGATACCGATAGTTGAAATTGTAATATTAAAATTTGTTATTCTCCTAGGGTACATTATATTACATACGAAGACTATAGCAAAAGAACACACGTCAAATTTCCTATTCTTTGCAAAGCTGCAGTTTCAAGATTCACTGCGACGTCAATTCTGATATTACCAAAATTGTTTTCGTGTTTAGACCTGGGACTAAGCACGAACTTTTCTAATTCTTTGAAAATTACGAAACATCTCTCGTCATGAACATTATAATTGAAGATCTTTGGAAACTGTGTCAGTTAGATCGAAACTAGCCTAAAGGGCCACGATATATCGTGGTTTTGCTCAGGTATTGCGTGAACACGTGTGGAAAAGTTCAGAAAGAAACGAGAGGCGGCTCACGACGAAAGAGGAAACCTGGTGGATAATGACGAAACGATGGACAAGAAATTACTGATATAAACTACCGAGGCGAAAGCTATTAACCTTTTGCACCGAGCGCGGTTTTTCACACACTAGAAATAAATGACGGTTTGGCGCGGTGTGTGTCCGCGAAACACGACGCCATGCCATCGAGATGTATTAGGCGGACAGAAAACGCGTCGCACGCGAACCTTTGTTGCAACCGATGGAACGAAACGCGTCCTAAATCGCGCGATAACAAATAACGTGCGGGGAGAGCCGCCTCACTAAGTGATTCTTTCCTCGCGTACCACCCAGGGAATATATTAGTCATCGATGACGTAAGTGTCCGTAAGGAATGAAAATAAGAAGTCGGTACAAAGGACGTGATTTATCGCTCGTCGCCGTTTGGACGTCTGATTTTTTTTTCTCCTCGCTAAGACGGTTTCGAATGATTTCTGTCGGACGGCACTTGCTGCCTCTTTTGTTGCTGATGGCATGTCGGAGGTTATTCTGTATTGAACACGTCTTTTGATTCGCCGGTGATGTAATAGTGGATCTCGAAAGTCGTGTAAATCTCTGGTAATCTCGACTGGATTTTCACTCGTCAGCTGATATATCGGAAATTTTCTCATTTCTACGCTTCATCAGATTCTGTGTGGTCCTATTTAACATTCACGATTTTATTTGTTTCGTTGATATAATAGGATTATTTATAGCAATGATTTTGTAGTTGTTATATATAGAAGATAAATGATACGTTTGGAAAAAATATTCAGATATGCTAAATTAGTGGGTTGGCAACTCAGTGATTGTGAATTTTGTCATTGGGGTTAGCTTGGTATTGACAAAATCCACAATCACTTAGTTGCCAATCCACTAATTTAGCATATTTGAATATTTTTATATATTGTAACTCAAATATTATGTTACAACTCAAATTCTGCATACATCGGGTTGGCAACTCAGTGATTGGGGATTTTGTCAATATCACCTAACGACAAAATCTCCAATCACTTAGTTACCAACCTAACAGATTGAACGTAATACATAGAAACGGACATAAAACAAAATACCTCTAGATATTACATGAAATTCCAAGAAATATTTCTGCAATTCAAAAACAAAATTCCACTCATCATCCTCGTTACAGCTTGAAATTTATTCATCATTTCCCAATGCCGAATAATAAATATAATACCAAACGAGGATTATTCGTGCGAACGATATTTTAGGTTGGCAACTATCATTAGGCGGTATGTGACAAATTCGCAATCGCTTAGTTGCCAACCCAATATATGCAGAATTTGAGTTCTATTTAAAAAATTACATAAAATTTGCAATTCCAAATTTGTCAAGTTTGCAATATCAATAAGAAGAGGAAGAAAATTAAGGAAGTTTCTTGGCGATTCGCAAGACGGCGGGCAAAGTTTTGATAGAGCTTTGACCATTCGTCCGCGTACAGAAATAACAGGCGGAATGGCTACTTTCGGTGGCAGCAAAAATACCATGGTCGATAGCGTCGAGTCTCGTTCTCGTCTTGAGTGGCCAAGGGGATGACGGACTGTCAGGTTTTGGCTCTCAGAATGAACAGCGGCGAGTGACGCGTGAACGGTAGAGCGTGGAGCAACACGCGCCACCGAAATAGAATTTATATTTCGAAATACTGTGACACGCTTTCGAAAATGCTTCTCTCTCTGTGTTTTCCTCGAACACCTTACAAGAAAAATTTCCTGCCTTTGATTTCTCGTGAAAATTGCCCAGGGGTTGAAATCCAGAACATTCGTTCGAAGGTAACATGGAATTTAGAGAAATTGAATTTGCAAAATAAATTGTTCCAAATTCTACATTTCTTAAGTTACAGTTAGAATTTTGTTAACTAAGATTATAATAAATTATAATAGATTTATGTATTACAATATACCTATTTATGTTATAGTAAACGTTTTGTACATTGAAAAGCTCATAGAGTAACTCGAATTTGTAATTATAACTCGAGAAAATTATGTAACACGATTTACAAAGGCAGCAGAGTCCTCGAGATGGAAACTTCACGATTGAAAAATAATGACGGTAAGTGACATCGAAAAGAGTTTCAGACAGTTGCATTAAAATAACTGTGGTCTTGTTAAAGCGGTCTTTGTCATTCATCGAGCGAGTACGGGCCGTCGGCCGTCGCTTCGCACATCCTCCTTTGAGCAGTTCAGTTGCAGTTTTCTTTGAACAAAATGAAATGACACGCTCCTTCACGAAAATCAGAATTTCTATGTCACCATTCATCGGACCATTTTTATTTCTTTTCTTCGTTCCCTTGGAAGATTTATATGGAGTTACTTACTGAGCGCTCGAAAATTTCGTCTAAATGGGTGAAAAAATTGGAAGGTTTGCGATTATGATACGAAAGAAACTTCAACTATCCTCAGAAATTAAATTTCCTAAAAAATAGAACATATTGGATTGGCAACTAATAATTGCCAACCTAATAATACAGTTCACTGTAACTGTCCCAAAAAACAATTCCTTACATCCAAATTTTGAATTTAAAATCCACACGACTATGTTGCAATCAGTGAAAAAATATTCTCCAGGTATTTTGTAACACTAAAACTATCAATTTCTAATATTTATGTTTCTAAATATATTAGTATCGTTATAATAATATAACGAATATAACAAAGTAAATGAAGGCAAATATATTAACACATTGCGTACGAGTCACGAGATGTCTGGTTTTCATGTTTTTTCGACTGCATCGATGACTTAAGCAACCGGAGAAAAAAGTTTTTGTTACGTTGCCAGGGTAATGAAGCCTCGCGCATTCTTCTGACAAATGATTAGCAAAACAACCGAATGTTGACATTCCAAGCATGTAAAAACAACCAGTCTTATAAAGTGCCTTATCGTTGTACATTTTGTTGTTTCAAAGTTGGTGTTTTAATTTCTAAGGAAACAGCTTCTTAAAAATCATTTCCATTTTCAATCCGTTACCGATAATTTCTAACAAAAATTATTCTACGAAATAGATGCTAATTCTACACAAGTAGCAAAATGACACGCAGATGTAAAGAAAACGAAAGTCAAAGTGAATCGTTGTTTGACGATTTATCCGATGCAGCGAACAACACTTGCGACGAAAATGAATTCAGTGATAGCAGCAACGTTCTTGAATTAGGCGACGCGATCAGACATAGAAGAAGACCGAATAAAAAATATAATAACCAAATGCAAATTAAAAATCTGCAAATATTTGCATCCAATTGCTTGCCAAACATGCTCCTACAGCGTTCGAAAAAGTGCGGGTCCTGGGAGCGCGCTAAGCGCCATACGCAATTTATTAATTTTGTCAAAAGCGTTTGTAATTGTAAAAACAAAAAATTCTAAACTCGTCACACTGGAAAATTTGTTGTTCGTAGTGTTAAAAAATAGGTGAATACAAGAGAAGAATACGAATAGAGAAAGTGGTCCTGCTTGGAATTCTTCGTATCTGGTTCGGCTCGTTGGCCGGGCCAGTTGCCTATAGACAGGTGGGAAGGGTCACATGATGGCCGTCTTTGTAATTTGTCTTTTGTTTCCCCTTGGCCCGCAGGAAGAAAACTTGCGGGCTAGAACAAAGGACGGAAAGAGCCGCTCTATCGACTGACGTGAACAACAGAGCCGCTTCCTTTTCCTCTTGCTTTAATATATCTCTCTTGCTCTGTTCCTTTCGACGTCGAGGACCGCGTAAACGCATGAAAAATGAGTGACGAGACTTGGAAACAAACGAGGAGACAGCCGGTTCCGTGTCCGAAACAGGTAGAGAACCGATAGCACGCGGCCCATCCGCAGTTAATCGATAACCCCTCGATCATCTCGACTGCTCGAAATTCTAGACCGCTTCGGGTCAGCGTGAAATCTCGCCATCGCCTGTTCTCCATTAACTCTCACAGTGACCGGTTTATTGAACTCTGTAGGTTCATCTTTCGATTTCGTATATGGCGATGAAATTATCTAGAAATTACATTTTTCGTTAATTTGAAACGTGAAAGTTGAAATAAGGTTAGCTGAGAAACTTTCTTCCAGTCTTTCATTCTTTTTTTATATTGATGTTTTATAGATGGAGATTTCGAAAAAATTGTAAGGAATACAGCGTAGCTAGTTGTTGAAAGGACTATAACTTTCCCCTCGGCATCAAAAGCGCAAATCAGTTACACGGAAGCCGAATGGACCAGCTTCGTCAAGATTAATCGGTTGGTCTCTGAAGTACTCATTATACAATCAGCTATTCTGATACTAAAATTGAGACGTTTTTAAAAAACAAAGCAAGTGAACAACCTGGCTTCTGAATGGTTCAAGTGATTACGTGTTTACCGAACGTAATTGCCAGACAGTCTTCTCTTCAGAGTCTTCATGTACAATAATTTTCTAATAATATTCTTGTTGAGGTTATGAGATGTATGAACAGAGGAACGCGTGCATAAATTGTAAAGTAGAAAATATATTTTGACACAGAAGTGTAAGTACAAGTAGGAATATAATTTGAGCTGGTCCAGATCCGCACGCTAGCAGTGCCATCTTATAACTGAAAACCCTGAAGTCATCGTCGTCTATCTACTGTCTATGGTCTGCCTTCGTCCCAGTCTATTGTCTAGAACGCTGTCGATGGCTTCAATGGTTGAGAAAACTAAAAAGACCAGAAGACTACACTCAATCGAATATTGTAACTAATAACTTGTAACATTTACTCGTAGAGTTTCAATTTTTAATAGGCAATCCTAATTTCCATAAATATAATTCATTTTTTCCTCCTGATCAAATACTCCATTGCGTCATCAATAATAAAAAAAGAGTAAAAGAGAAAGAAAGGTAGATTAACCTCCAAAAACTCTGTCGATCAAACAGATAATTATCGACTGTGAGACGTAGTTGGAGAAACTTGATCTAACGATGGAAAAATTATTCATTGGCTGATGACGGGGTGTACGGGCGATCGGGTAATTTGTGGCGGATAAATCGCCGGAGGAAACGCATGGGGGAGAAAAGGGGAGTGTGGGGGTGGAATCGTCGTAAACTGTGGCTCATTACAGATTTATACGAAGGCGTAGCCTGGAAACGGCAAGGGAAACGAACAAAACTAAACGCGAAGGGTGGCGGTACCCGGAATGGCCGCGATGGTCGCTTTGCTTTTTGGGGTTCGCGGCCCGTACGAGCCATAATCAATTAACGGCAAGCCAGACAAGAACCACGCTTGGCCACCGCAGTCCGCAAAATATTTCCCACTTTGCTGCTCCAGTTTCCAGCCACTCCGACTGTTTCCCTCTTTCAGACCTTCGTATCGCGATTCTTGTCGATGGCATACGATCTTTGTACAATTTTTCCTGGTAGTAGTTACATACAGTATATCAACGACTTTTCTCATTTTTTGCAAACAATTATACTATTATAATAAAATGTTATATTATAACAATTATATTAATTGTAAGTTAGTGGATCATTGAATTTGAAAAAGATTTGGAATACACTGTTCTAAACAATTAGAGGATTAATAAGAGGGTTAATTACCATTGGTTCTATGGAACTGGTTACGAGAAGAACACTGGACAACTGTTTCGTAGACACGGTAGGTTAGTTACACGATATTGTGGTAAAAATTAATTAATCTTCATTTTGAAATTTTAAGATATTACTTTTAGAATATTTGAAAAATTATTATTAAAACACAGACGTAAGAAGTATTATAAAAATTAATGTGACACAAGTCGTAATTCTGTAATCTTCTAGCACAGTATATGTTACGACCGTTCGCGGAGAGACGCGGTCGCGAGGAAAACGAGTTTAACACTAAATTAACAGGGTTAATATAAACTTGTATATTTAACAATATTTATTATTATAATGAGCACGTCACAAATTATTTGATGATAAATTCAATTAGCTTGATACAGAAATTCGGCCCGACTTTATAATATTTCTCGATATATTCGTTAGACTAGTCAACTTTAATTTTATTCGTCTGGACCTCACGATGCATAACGTTTGAATCCTCAAATCATACTGATTGCCCTTCGATCTTTTCTTTGTCTTCTCTCGGAGACGACCCCCACTACGCTCGGGTCACGCCACCGTTCGCGCCTATGATCACGTATGCCACCTTTTTTGCGTAGATGAAATAACAGACCGAAGGGGAATCGACGTTTCTAGAACTCGCTGTTTGTTGACAACTATGCGCTTGTCGCTATTGTATATATTTCGCCGATCATGTAAGACGATCCGTCTATGACACTGTAGTAGCACGAGCGACGGTTAGGAACACGGCCTGTGGTAAGCCTCGTGGCGTAACAATATACCTTTTTAAAGCGAATAAGACTAACATTGCGAATAGTTAAACATCAACGAAGTTAAAAGAGTTTTTAAAAAAAATTCGCAAGAAGAAAACCGAAGAAACTGCTCAACTTATCTTGTCAAAGAATCTACATGTTCAAGTGACATCGACATAAAGTTTCCTATGTAGATTCACGGCTTCGAGTTTGAATAACCCTGATGGTCCATTCCACGGAACATTCCAGCTTCTCCCACCACCATCAGCTCTTAACGAAAGCAGGAGATGAGGGAACAGGTCGAGCCGGTGAAAACGATGAAGAAATTGTAGCGCGAGTATCGAGGGGGAAGATACGAATGGCGTTTCGTTTACCCAGCGGAGGTTTACGCGCAGACGGCCGCTTTCATTAGACAGGGTGGGGGAAGTCCTTTCGTTCATTAGAGCAAGTTCAGTGGGAGCACACGCGTGATGTCCTCGCGCTGCTCGTAATCCGCTCTAAACCATATGCAAGAAGCACGTAACGACAGGGCGCACCTTGTTATTACCTGCTTCCTGCGCTCGACTACGGCCGCAACAGCCCTCTCGCGTGTCCGTGTGGCCATCGCATTTTTCGCGAAACCGAGGCTTCTTCCGAGAACTCGAAGCTCGCATTAGCATAACTTCTCGTCGCTTTGTTCCTTTCGTTCTGGTACGAGTGACGCAAAAACACGGTTAGTAAGAACGAACCGGTAAGAGGAATCGCGAGATAACAGGAATGAAAGAAGAGAGAAAAATATCAGGAAGAAAGAGGGGGAGAGGGGGAGGAGAGAAAAGAAACGAGAGAAACAGAAAGAAACAACGTTGAAACACACGTATCGAAACGAGGTAAGAGGAGGGCCGAGAAAGAGGAAAACCGCGACGAAAAATTAATGAAAGGGCAGAAAAGGCGAAAACAGGGAAAAAAGGCGCGGAGCCAGGAGGAGCGCGGCGCTGCAGCTGCCGCTGCCACGCTACGGCGGCCATGTTGGCCGCGTGCAACGTGATTATGGTGGCCGCGGACGAGTACAGGCCCTTCTTCCTGCAAGAAAATTGGATGCACCGAAGAAAGAGAGAGCCGGAGACCGCGAAGGGGACGTGTGTGCGGCCGAGCGCGCGCGCGCGAACCACACTGGCCAAGCCGAGTCCGAAGGCGTGCCGATGCAACCTGCAATCATCGGGGTGGAGCGACCACCTTCGACCCGTGCGTGCATCTCTGTGAGTGCCTCTCTCGGCTCCTTCACCAGAACTCTTTCCACCAGCCACCTTCCTCCGAGCTGTCGTCCCTCCTTCTTTTCGAATTTCGTTTCGTGGCTGCGCGATCCTTGTCCTTCATACCGCGAACCACATTTTTTTTCCAAGGCAATGCTTTGATACGAGGGATGCGGCAATTGATGATAGGGTTGGAGAGAAGACCGTGGATGGGCATTCGGTTTTTCGGACGAGATGTTCTCGGGGCCTCTTGTTCGTTGGGTGGGGCCGGACGTGTTCTTCCAAGGATACCGAGCAGATTGGTTTTCGGATACTGTATTTTGGCAGATCATTTGTTTTCTTACGGGAATGAGCAGAGAGAAATTATGTATTTGTGAGAGATTGGAACACTGCGTTTATGTATATGGCATCTCTTTATGTATAACGTTGGTAGATGTACCATTAAGATTTTAAATATACAGGATGGTTTAAAAGTTAATGGTACTTGGACCAAGTACAAGATTCTTAATCGACTGGATGAAAATTTGTATTGTAATTCTATGCTCTGATAATCTGATGCTATACTTTCATCTTTAAGTAAAATATTATAAAAATATGTTGCAGATATTAGAAAAAATTTCTGTGGAAATGACGAAATCCATCGCAATGTTCAGTCAAAAACTAACAAGTACTTGCAATTCGATCAGGCTTCCTCTGAAGCAACGGAGCGAGCAAAGAAATGCAAACGACTGGTGGAAGAAACCACCCTCTTCCGCCTGCAACTCGGTTCATCAACCAAGTAACTGTAGGTTCTTATAAAAATGTATGAACGTGTTTCAGAGACCTTGTAGCCGAGGCCGCGCTAATTACGACTAAAGGATATATCGATGTGGATCGCGGGTTTTCAAGCGGGCCCAGGGATCGGGGAAAATGCACGCGTCGAGGAAGCGGATCTGAACGCCGCGCCGCGCTGCCACGTCGCTTTGATTCATTGCCGGCAGCTCGGAGAATTGCCGGTTACACGGCGGCCGTTTCATTTTTTCGATTCTATCTGCATCGTCGCGATAACAAATCTGTGCTCGCGGCACCGGCGGCGTCGCGGCCAACGTTATGCACGAGGATCCCTCGGCTGATCACGCGAACCACCACCGGCAAATAGCAACGAAACCGCGACCCAGGACAGCTGCCTGGTTGCACGACCGCTACCAGCCGTGGCTCACGATCGACTCTGCACGCCTCTGAAATTACTATACCACGGCGTGCACCACTGGTCGAGATAAACGTCACGACACCGCAAACGCAGACCACTCACTAATAATTCATCGCTGCTCTTTGATCCTTGATATACCAACGTGTGGGGCAAGTTGTGGCGTGGCGCTGGCTTGAAAGGTTTGCACGCAGTGGTTTGTCGGATCGTTGTAGTGGTTGGTGTTTTGTGAGTTGGCCAGGCTTCAGTTCGTTGGATGCGGTTTATAGGGTTGACAATCTTTGCTTCTATTCTCGAAACGGTGGATCGAGTGAGTCTGCATAGTTGCCAAGCTAATACTTGTTCCCTTTATGCAAATTGTTAATGTAATACGTTGTTGGTCAATAATCTTCAATTCTTAAGAATATATACCAGATATATTTGTGCATTGAAGAAATATACTTCATTTATACTTGTGTGCGGTAAATGTTGAGGTTAAGGTTGACTGATTGAAGAACGAGTGGATGAATTTGTAATAGAAAAATACATTGAAACAAGTACAAGTACAGACATAGTGTATGAGGTCAAAATAAAGTAAATTGTTATCATTATTTATTAATTTAATGTATGATATTATTGAAATTGACTGATGGAAGAACCAGTGGATGAATTTGTAAATAAAAATATATTGGAATAAGTACAAGTACAGGTACAGTGCATGAGGTCAAAATAAAATAAATTGTTATCATTATTTATTAATTTAATGTATGATATTGTTGAGGTTAACTGATGGAGGAACCAGTGGATGAATTTGTAAATAAAAATATATTGGAATAAGTACAAGTACAGGTACAGTGCATGAGGTCAAGATAAAATAAATTGTTATTATTATTTATTAATTTAATGTATGATATTGTTGAGGTTAACTGATGGAGGAACCAGTGGATGAATTTGTAATAGAAAAATATATTGGAATAAGTATCAGTACAGGTATAGCATATAAGATCAAAATAAAATAAATTGTTATCATTATTTATTAATTTATTAATTTATTAATTATACTGTTAAGGTTGACTGATGGAGGAACCAGTGGATGAATTTGTAATAGAAAAATATATTGAAATAAGTATAGGTATAAGTGTAGACATAGTGTATGAGGTCAAAATCAAGTAAATTGTTATCATTATTTATTAATTTAATGTATGATATTATTGAAATTGACTGATGGAAGAATCAGTGGATGAATTTGTAAATAAAAATATATTGGAATAAGTACAAGTACAGGTACAGTGCATGAGGTCAAAATAAAATAAATTGTTATCATTATTTATTAATTTAATGTATGATATTGTTGAGATTGACTGATGGAGGAACCAGAGGATGAATTTGTAAATAAAAATATATTGGAATAAGTATAAGTACAGGTATAGCATATAAGATCAAAATAAAATAAATTGTTATCATTATTTATTAATTTATTAATTTATTAATTATACTGTTAAGGTTGACTGATGGAGGAACCAGTGGATGAATTTGTAATAGAAAAATATATTGAAACAAGTACAAGTACAGACATAGTGTATGAGGTCAAAATCAAGTAAATTGTTATCATTATTTATTAATTTAATACATGATATTGTTGAGGTTAACTGATAGAGGAATCAGTGGATGAATTTGTAATAGAAAAATATATTGGAATAAGTACAAGTACAGACATAGTATATGAGGTCAAAATCAAGTAAATTGTCATCATTATTTATTAATTTAATGTATGATATTGTTGAGATTGACTGATGGAGGAACCAGAGGATGAATTTGTAAATAAAAATATATTGGAATAAGTACAAGTACAGGTACAGTGCATGAGGTCAAAATAAAATAAATTGTTATTATTATTTATTAATTTATTAATTTATTAATTATACTGTTAAGGTTGACTGATGGAGGAACCAGTGGATGAATTTGTAATAGAAAAATATATTGAAATAAGTATAGGTATAAGTATAAGTGTAGACATAGTGTATGAGGTCAAAATCAAGTAAATTGTTATCATTATTTATTAACTTAATGTATGATATTATTGAGATTGACTGATGGAGGAACCAGTGGATGCATTTATAATAGAAAAACATATTGAAATAAGTATAGCTATAAGTATAAGTGTAGACATACTGTATGAGGTCAAAATCAAGTAAATTGTTATCATTATTTATTAATTTAATGTATGATATTGTTGAGATTGACTGATGAAGGAACCAGTGGATGAATTTGTAATAGAAAAATATATTGAAATAGGTAAAAGTACAGGTATAGTGTATGCTAATCAAGATCCTCACTCTTTCAGTGTTACAATACAATAAGAACATGATAGGGAGCACGTTCATCTATAGGAAAGGACATTACCAAAAGAATTAACCTTATGGTTTTAGCTAAAGGCTACAAGGAACATAAATAGAAAACTGTTTATCAGTTCCTTTGTTCCCAGACCTCGCAGCCCAAAACATAATGTATACTCAAGGGTACAATAATATGCACTGCTCCTTATTTAGAATATTTCTGTGTAATAGCAGTCTCCAGGTCACGGATATACATACTTGAAGTAGTTCCTTCAACAGTAAATGATATTCTTATATGTAGATCGAGTATGAAAACCTGATTGAACGCTACCTGATATCCCTGCGTGGGTTAGATTCATTAGTTTGGAATATTCAGACGCGTGGGATCTAAGAGGAGATACAAATTTATCGATGGTTTGTCACATTACAAAAGGTACTGATCGATAGTGTATCACGTTTTTGGATAGCAAAATCTACTGTAAAGTTCATACCGTTAGAATATGTCGAGAGTCAATAGAGGGAGCAGGAGAAGAGCAGTCATCAATCGATCAGAGCACGCACAGTCTGCTTACACTGCTTCGTATATTACAGCTTAACACGATACGAGGTCTAAGATGAGTGCTCCTTCATCAAGTATCAAGCACAGCTACGTCAAACAACAATTCACAAACTATGACTGGAACCGTTACAATGCTCCAACAACTTTCATCAGATTCCCTAACTCAGCCAAACGACACCACACGATCATCGACGAACATAACCCTCTTAACCAATGCGTACCAACTTATTCACTGAACAACGAACACTGTCCATCCAGGAAAAGACAAAATAAAAATCAAACGATCATTAATATTCTGCATGAAGGAACAACACCTGTACGAAGTGAACTGTGAAACAAACTGCGATTCCCAGCAAATAGATTCGTGACGCAAGAAACATTCGCGACACCGGTAGAATAAGCAAATGACCAAGGCACGCTAATAGGAAGGTTCGGCCGGCTGGGAAGAAAGCGTGCGGACGGATGACCGATCGTGGCCATCCGTCAGAATTTTTGCGGTATTTCGAGATAGAGGCGCCGGTTAATACCCGCGGATACACAGCTAGAAACACTGCTCACCCGTAATCCTGGCGATTTGTACGAGTCGTCCTCGAGCTGCTATCTAATTACAGGTACACGCGGCATATTCTAATCGCTGCCGCCAGCAGGGACGTCGGAACGCGCCGCGATCAATTTCGCGTTCGTTTCTTTTATTTTTCCTTCTTTTTTCAAATCGTTCAGTTGTCCGCTAGATTCTACGTACACCTTGTACCTTGGAACGTGGTCGACCAGTCGAACACTGTTATTGCTTCCGCGTTGCGAATTCTTCGTTTCGAAGGCTGTTCGTAGAAGATTTGTCATCGACGTAGCTGGTGAATATTGAAATTGTTGGCGATTATTGCGGAAGTGGTGGGTTGAGTATGATAGTTTGAAGCGAATGCAGTGTCGTTTGATCTTCTTATACGAGAGAATCGAGTCCTACGTAGTTGGACTTTAGAAGAGGAGGATGAGAAAAGTCCAGGAGTACTGTACTTTTGGATTGTTGGATAGTCTTGGCTCTGTATTCTACACAGCTGTTTGATAATTTGTCACGTTTTAGCATAATCGTCCTGAGTTTTCGAAGATGATTGACACAATATTACGTGTATTCATATAGTTTCTGTCAATAGCCATAACGAGTAACCATTTTTGTTGGGACGCGTAACCTCGAGAAGCCAAAAACTGCATAGTGAATGAGGTAATTCTGATAACGCGTGTATGCGTCAATAACAGCGGTTATGTTCAGCTGTAAAATAAATGTACACATGTGTATGTCGAAAATATGTATAGCTAACGTATAACTATGTATAGCTACTAATATCTATATGTATAGTCATTTATATCATGCACAGCTATTTGGTCAAAAAGACAAATTTAATTTGTCGTATTAATTTAATCCATATTTTTATCAAAATGATTTAAAAAAAATGAAATCTAAATAAAAGAAATACAAGAAAAAAAAAACATAATTTCTTCTGCACATTTTTCTAGTCGACCAAAGTTAAGAGAAACTATTCTAATTGATAACATTTAGTAGATACCGTTCGAACATTCGGAGATATCGTTGTATCGAGGAAGTGGGGGGTGATGGAAAACGATTCTGGAGACGAAGGGTAGTCGGTACGCAAAACGGGAGTGGTCTCTGGGGGATGAAAAGCGCCATCTTCCCATTAGACGCGAGATTGATTTTGCGAGAAGCTCCTTACTGTAACAGGCGGATCGGCGTTACCGCGCAGATCGCTAATGTGATTAAAATAATCCGACGATAATCAAAATACAAAGGGCCGGCCAATTTCGGACGAGCTTCATCCCCGTAATACCATTAAGACCGCGCTGCGGCGTCCATAGAAAAATAAGCCTTCCCCTTAGCGAGCGGATAATCGCTCGCACACTTTCCGAACGATTATTAATCAGTCTTCATGCTGTTCGATTTTTTATCCCGTCGTGACATCAACGCGAACATGTTTTTTTTTTATTTTTCTTCCTGTGTTCTTTTCTTTTGTCAAAAGTCTCTGTTGCGTTTGAAGAAAATTGAAAAAAAAAAAAGGTTTGATTGAATTTTATTGATTTCAGGGTTTTATCATCTTCGGATAATAAAACTAATCAGATGATAGTGGAATGTTATTAATGTTTTTTTTTGTTATTCTTTGTTGTCTTTTAATTATTTGTGTAGCACAAATGCTATTCGAGGGAATTGTCAAATATAATATAACAGAAATATACCACAAATTTCATCGTATGTAATTGTTGGTTATTCGTATGATTAACATTTATTTTCCATAAGAAGTTAAAAGCGCGTATTTTTTATACCCGGTGTCAGAAATGCAAGAAATCTTGACAGCAAAGAAATAATTATTTTCTAAATTGTTCATTCTGAATCCTTCATTTGTCAGAGGGTTAGACGTGTTTCATTTAAAAAACAATGAAAATTGAACATTTAAAAGTCGATTTGTAATTTAAGGAATGAAAGAAAGCAGGTAAAACAGGTGCGCAAAGGAAGGAGAGCGCTTCGTAAGTTCTTAACCGTTTCAACAACGTTGCATCCAGGTTTCGTTCTGAAAGTTTGTGTCTCGCTAACCACATCCCCTGTCGTTTCCTTCGCTCCACCCTGAACATCGGAAACTCGTAGTCGGATAAAAAGTTTATTTTAATCTATACAAATTTTAAGTCCTGTGCGGCCCTCCTGGCAGCGGTGCAAAGTGTCACGACGGGAAATAAGATCGACCGCCCCTCGAACGGTCCCACCCCTCCACTCTCTTTCGTCCCTGCAAATCTCGCGTCTTTTTAGCTTGTACCTCTCCGATATCCCCTTGAAACTTTTTCTCCACCTTGTGGAAAAGACGATTCCTTGTACAATTCCACCACCTGTTTTACTGCACCAATATCAAACACGTCTTTGATTGTTTTAAATAACAAAACTTGTCACTTGAATTGTAGCAATTCCTCTGACTGTGTTATTGCAGCAACAATATNCAAACATGTCTTTGGCTGTCTTAAATAGCAACAAAACATCACTTGAATTATAGCAATTCCTCTGTCTGTGTTATTGTTGCAACAATATCAAACATGTCTTTAGCTGTCTTAAATAGCAACAAAACATCACTTGAATTATACCAATTCCTCTGTCTGTGTTATTGTAGCAACAATATCAAACATGTCTTTAGCTGTCTTAAATAGCAACAAAACATCACTTGAATTATACCAATTCCTCTGTCTGTGTTATTGTAGCAACAATATCAATCATGTCTTTAGCTGTCTTAGATAACAACAAAACTTGTCACTTGAATTATAGCAATTCCTCTGTCTGTGTTATTGTAGCAACAATATCAAACATGCTTTAACCGTTTTAAATAACAAAACTCGTCACTTGAATTATAGCAATTTCTCAATATCCTCCGTGTGTATTATTGTAGCAACAATATCAAACATGTCTTTGGCTGTCTTAAATAACAAAACTTGCAACTTGAATTATAGCAATTCCTCTGTCTGTGTTATTGTAGCAACAATATCAAACATGTGTTTGGCTGTCTTAAATAACAACAAAACATCACTTGAATTATAGCAATTTCTCATACAATTTCTCTATCTGTGTTATTGTAGCAACAATATCAAACTTCTCTTTATTTATTTTATATTTTTTTATTTTTTTATTTATCTATTTTATAGCAGCAGCAACATCAAACAGACTGTTGATCATCTTCCAATTCTATTAGTTTAGCAACTAAGTGATTGCGGGTTTTCCAATACCATCTAATGACAAAATCCGCAATTACTCAGTTGCTAACCTAACAAATATAAGAGATGGCTTCGCTACATTTCTTTGCTACTGATTCATCCTCTAAAGAATATTATACTTTGCATATTGTATATATTTTGCCATATTATATACAATCTTTGCATCCCTGCATCCTTAAACGTCCCATAAGTGCATCCCTTGCTTATCCTTCATCCTTTTACACTTCTGAAACTTGTCTCGCTCCAATGCAACACTTTAATTTCCTCCTAACAAAACCAAGGTTAATCCTTCCTTTCCTCTCATCTTCTCACGGTCTTACGTATTACATCGAATCAACTCCTACGATATTCACGTAATAGCTCACCGCTGCATCATCGATCGATCGGAGATCGAGCAAAGAGCGCCGTTTCGATAGTCATGACGGTAATCGTCGCTAATCGTCCGAGCGTTTCCCACCACCTCGATGAGCAATCGTCCAAGTTGCGTAATCATCGCGCTAACACGCTCGTCGCTCTCTGTCGCGACGTTCATCTCGTTGCAAATTACACGCGCGTCTTATTATCTGACAGATTCTCACGTGTCGTCAGCGAGAAAGTGATGTCCCGTACCGCGTCACATCGATCGATATTCACGCAATTAGGCGTTCGTCAGCTGGCCAACCTTTCGCTGCGACTAGCAAAGACCTGACAATCAACCTATTAATTTCAATGTCTATGCGAATTGAACGACGATTATTATCTTGTATTCCAATAAGATCATCGAAGTAATATCTGCAGATTGTTATCTGGTTATGTTTACGTAATTTCGATGCTGGACACATGCTGATGATTATCCGGGAAGCAAGGCTCAGTGTTTATTAAAGTTTCGGTTGTTACACTTCAGATGGAGCAGGTGCGAGTGCGAGTGAATTGGCTGACGTGACGTCCTTTACATAGAAGTTTGTTATTACTGGCGAATGATAAATGGAATTAAGCCTCGTGTAGCTAACCGCATACCTGCGTCAATTACACAGTTTCTTAACATACTTTTAATTTTAAGACACAATTTACGTTTACAAAATACAAAATTTGTGCATAAATTTTCGAGTATGCATTATAGTTTCAAACTATTATTATAGCTTTCTTTATCGACTGTGACACGTGGTTCGAAGAAATAGAAAAGTGGGGTTAGGTTACCCCTTTTTTCCTAACCTCAACCTAACCTCAATTTCGTTGGAGAATATCGAAAATTGGAAATTTGGATATCTGCAGCCATCGAATATTTAGTTAGGGACGATTGCTGAGATAGGTAGAATGTTACTATACAGAGTTCGTACTAAGAACGATACACAGAGAAAGGGGAGTATACTTGACAAAACAAGGTTCACGGTATGCTTCATTAATCGCGTTACGCTGAATTATTGCGTTCGCAGTAATAAATCCTTGGGATGATTCCGGCGAGGAAAAGCGGCACTGCGATGTCTATTCTAAGTACGAGTCTATCGTACATCGTGATACATGAACTAATATCGTACTTAACGTTCCCAGACGTAAACTAATTATTTTTAATTGGGTTTCGATCCTCGCGCGCCGTCTAACTTTCTCTTCCATGTGCTCGTTATTGATTAATAGAATTTCTTTCTACCAAATTATTTGATATATTATAATGACGATGATTAACTCACAGAATTTATAAAATTATAGTCTATTTAAAATTAAGCGGAATTCAAGGTTACATGAAACACAAATCCTTCCTTCCTTCCTTCTATTTGTTTTTATTTTCATGAAAGTGTAGGATCTTTTTATTGATCGATAGATCTGTTTTCAATGGATTAAACAGGAAACGATTATTTAACGTGAACTAAATACAGTAATGTGCTATAATTAAGATAACTAAATAGTTGATTCACAACTCCTCTCTTCGACAACGTTGGCAACACTGACTTCTCAATTAACTACTGACTGTTAATACTTCCTTCTTCCGCCGCCATCTTTTTCCCGCGTAACTAGTCGACTGGAGGACCGCTCGGTCCATTGAAGTTTCCAGACTATTTTGGCAACACTTTCTCTCGCGATATTGTTTATGGTTCACCCGATATTTCTTAGACGATATGTCCACGATGCAACAAGAGTAATTATAAATTAAGCCAAAAAGAAATTAGTCGCAAGTAATTGGAAAATTATCACGGTAGGTCAAGCAGAAGATTAAACTAATTAACTTCGAACTGGCACCAGTTGTGCAACATTTTCCAGGATCCATTTCACTTTGTCATCTTCAATTCAGCCTTTGCTTGTAAACCTGGATCACACTAGGTCCAGAACGCACTTGCACGCGTCGTCTCTACCCCTACATCCTCTCTTAAGTCGTATCAGAAAGTAGTAAGCGGCACTTGTTCTTCGAAATTACAGTGCCGATCGTAAGTCTTAAAACGTGACTAGATTCCAAACGACAGAAACTTGAACCTTGGAACAGAGAGGAAGAGTGAAAGAGGAAAAAAGAGAGAGCGGAGGGAAAAGAAAAGAAGGGGAGGGGGAATGGTAGCAGACTTACAGAAGGAGGATGGAAAAGGGTTCCGAGGTTGCAGTTAAATAAAACCGACAAAAATCTTCCCCGGGGAGAGCGCGAAGGGTCGTTTTTGGATGGCAAGGCACGAAGACACCGGCCGATGGCAAGTGGCTCAGACGGTCGCCATGTGTATAATAATGTTAAAGAATGTTAAATGTGCGAGGGTTTCGAGGGCCGCATACATTAGTTGTTAACAATGCTATAAAGGACACTCGGCCCGTGTCTCGCACCCCCACACGCGGCACGACCAGATTTACGATCGCTCCTTTCCGCGCCCGATTCTTATGTAACGCTCCTCAGCGACATGGAGGGTGCAAGCCGCCTGCGGATCGCTTATGAATGAAAATATTATTTGAATCGCATGCCCTCTCGCAGTTTTCTGCAGAAAATTTGTGACTCTTCGGGAAGAGTTTCTCTTTCGATTCGACTTGCACGAAATTATAGACATTTCTCATAGTGTTTGGAGGATAAAGGATTTTAGTTAGCAGATATTTATTGGAGCGTTGATGTCGTGTGTGAGCGATGCGTTTAGCTAATTGTTACGAAGGTTCAATTTTAGGAAGCTTCTAGTGTAGATATTGTAACAGGTGTTTGAATTTGGATATTTTACATGTCTTCGTACACTGTGTGAAATCTGTACACTTTTACGTATTGCTGTGAAATCTGAACACTTTTACTTATTGCTGTGAAGTTTCAATTTCAGGAAGCTTCTAGTGTAAATATTGTAACAGGTGTTTGAACCTGGATATTTTACATGTCTTCGTACACTGTGTGAAATCTGTACACTATTACGTATTGCTGTGAAGTTTCAATTTCAGGAAGCTCCTAGTATAGTTATTGTAACAGGTGCTTGAACCTGGATATTTTACATGTTTTCGTACACTGTGTGAAATCTGTACACTTTTACGTATTGCTGTGAAATCTGAACACTTTTACTTATTGCTGTGAAGTTTCAATTTCAGGAAGCTTCTAGTGTAAATATTGTAACAGGTGTTTGAATCTGGATATTTTACATGTCTTCGTACACTGTGTGAAATCTGTACACTATTACGTATTGCTGTGAAGTTTCAATTTCAGGAAGCTCCTAGTATAGTTATTGTAACAGGTGCTTGAACCTGGATATTTTACATGTTTTCGTACACTGTGTGAAATCTGTACACTTTTACGTATTGCTGCGAAATCTGTACATTATTACGTATTGCTATGAAGTTTCAATTTCAGGTAGCGTCTAGTGTAGATATTGACACAGGTGTTTGGATCTGTATATTTTACATGTCTTCGTACACTGTGTGAAATCTGTACACTATTACGTATTGCTGTGAAGTTTCAATTTCAGGAAGCTCCTAGTGTAGTTATTGTAACAGGTGCTTGAACCTGGATATTTTACATGTTTTCGTACACTGTGTGAAATCTGTACACTTTTACGTATTGCTGTGAAATCTGAACACTTTTACTTATTGCTGTGAAGTTTCAATTTCAGGAAGCTGCTAGTGTAGATATTGTAACAGGTGTTTGAATTTGGATATTTTACATGTCTTCGTACATTGTGTGAAATCTGTACACTATTACGTATTGCTGTGAAATCTGTACATTATTACGTATTGCTATGAACTTTCAATTTCAGGAAGCTTCTAGTGTAAATATTGTAACAGGTGTTTGAACCTGGATATTTTACATGTCTTCGTACACTGTGTGAAATCTGTACACTATTACGTATTGCTGTGAAGTTTCAATTTCAGGAAGCTTCTAGTGTAAATATTGTAACAGGTGTTTGAACCTGGATATTTTACATGTCTTCGTACACTGTGTGAAATCTGTACACTATTACTTATTGCTGTGAAGTTTCAATTTCAGGAAGCTTCTAGTGTAGATATTGTAACAGATACTTGAATCTGGATATTTTACATATTTTCGTACACTGTATGAAATTTGTTCACTTTTACGTATTTAAATTTTCCACAGAATGCACACGTATCCGCAGCAATTCATTTTGAAAAGTAGTTCAAACGTTTGTAGTTGATGATTGAGGTTAGGTATCGTGCTTCGCTTATGGATACAACTTTGATAATATATAAGTTTTTAGAAGCATCAGTCATTCCTAAAGCAGTTTATTTTACGTGCATCTAAAATTAAAGCTGAGAAACAATACTTATAAAATAAGATCATTTTTCGATCAGGATGATTCTGAGACTTATTGCCAGCTTTGTCAAGTCTGACTACGATGGATGTTGCTACTGTAACATGCAGCTGCGCTGACAGTGTCTCTGCTCGCTTTTACATTACAATAATCAATTTGTATAATGATCAATAATAGTCAAGAATCACTTTAATAACAATTTCTCTTAACAATAATATTATTCTAATTATATTAATTATATTAATTATTATTTAAATTATATTATGAAATCGAAGAAAATTTTCAAATTTTATTACCTCCTCTGTACTATCTCTATTTTTCCCCACTCGATTAAAAATAATTACCCGTTATTTTGTAACAGCCTGTACGATATAACTTTACTTAAAAAGAAAATTAACTTCAGTTAAGAAATACAGGAAGCTTCAAATAATACAAATTATCATGAAAAATGAAAAAATGTTAGATAGCATACTTCAACTAAAGAGGACAGTATATCTAGCGCGATAATTCAAAGTAACCATAACATGTGTTCCTGTGTCCTTCACCGTAAATTGTCTAAGAAAGTATGAACGCTCTGTTTCGTGCTCATATCGAGCATAGTCGGCCATAATACACGAAGACCTTGACGGCTAGCTCACAGTCACTGACGGTATACAGAGATCGGTTCGCGGCTGTTGAACACAGCAAAAGGTTTAGCAAGAAAGAAAGGGAGGGGGCGCGGTTTCGCGAGAATTTCATTTTCCAGGCTAATTGGCCACGCCACACCGTGGCCTACAGTAAATTATGCGAGGCGTCATTTCGTTCGGATTAAATGGAAAAGCTCGCATCGAAGACAAGAAAGAAGAGTAGGAAAAAGAGAAAGAGAGTTGCATTACCGTAATAGATGTAATTCATCGTGGCCGGCGGCACTTGACCACGTAGCATTTCCTAAGCAACCCCACACGCGCTATAACTTATCACCCTTGTCAACTCGTGCAAGCTGCAACCCTTGTGATAATTGTTTAAACCGACCACTGGCCACCCCTTTTAGCAGAAAGGACCGAGGCGGGTCGCTCCGGGCGTCGCGCGTTCGTGTATAAACTTTATGTACTTAGAGGCAAGCGTGTAGGTACTTAATTACGATTAAATTACTCCCCTTAAAACCCGTGGCGAACTTCGAAGGCAGGCGCTACGCCCGATAATAAATCGCCGAAAGGTGGACGCTGGTCTTGCTTGTCCCGTCGCTGTTACAGAAATTCTTTCAGAGAACTTTCTTAGTTCTTCTCTATGATTACATTTCGTACATTTCTGCAAATTCATATTTTCAGAGTAAATATGCTAGTAGAGACACATTTTGAAATTTCTTTAGTTATGGTTAGTAACACTATTAGTGATACATATTCTGAGAGTAAATATGCCTATAGAGGCACATGATAGTATTTGAATATTTGCTATAGAAAAGTGTTATTCCTACATTGTATGTGCTAAATAATACATTTTGAAATTTCTCTAGTTATGGTTAGTAACACTATTAGTGATACATATTCTGAGAGTAAATATGCCTATAGAGGCTCACGATACTATTTGAATATTTGCTGTGGAAGTTTTATTTCTGCATTGCATGTGCCAAATAATACATTTTGAAATTTCTTTAGTTATGGTTAGTAACACTATTAGTGATAGATATTCTGAGAGTAGATATGCCTATAGAAGCTCACGATAGTATTTGAATATTTGCTGTGGAAAAGTGTTATTTCTGCACTGTATGTGCTAAATAATACATTTTGAAATTTCTTTAGTAGTGAGACATGGTTAGTAACACTGTTAGTGATAGATATTCTGAGAGTAAATATATCTATAGAGGCTCACGGTATTATTTGAATATTTGCTGTGGAAGTTTTATTTCTGCATTGCATGTGCTAACTAATACATTTTGAAATTTCTTTAGTAGTGAGACATGGTTAGTAACACTGTTAGTGATAGATATTCTGAGAGTAAATATATCTATAGAGGCTCACGATACTATTTGAATATTTGCTGTGGAAGTTTTATTTCTGCATTGCATGTGCTAACTAATACATTTTGAAATTTCTTTAGTAGTGAGACATGGTTAGTAACACTGTTAGTGATACATATTCTGAGAGTAAATATGCCTATAGAGGCACATGATAGTATTTGAATATTTGCTATAGAAAAGTGTTATTCCTACATTGTATGTGCTAAATAATACATTTTGAAATTTCTCTAGTTATGGTTAGTAACACTATTAGTGATACATATTCTGAGAGTAAATATGCCTATAGAGGCTCACGATACTATTTGAATATTTGCTGTGGAAGTTTTATTTCTGCATTGCATGTGCCAAATAATACATTTTGAAATTTCTTTAGTTATGGTTAGTAACACTATTAGTGATAGATATTCTGAGAGTAAATATCCCTATACAGGCTCACGATACTATTTGCTGTGGGAAAGTTTTATGTATGTATATTATGTGCCAGATAACACATTTTGAAATTTCTTTAGTTATGGTTAGTAACACTATTAGTGATAGATATTCTGAGAGTAGATATGCCTATAGAAGCTCACGATAGTATTTGAATATTTGCTGTGGAAAAGTGTTATTTCTGCACTGTATGTGCTAAATAATACATTTTGAAATTTCTTTAGTAGTGAGACATGGTTAGTAACACTGTTAGTGATAGATATTCTGAGAGTAAATATATCTATAGAGGCTCACGGTATTATTTGAATATTTGCTGTGGAAGTTTTATTTCTGCATTGCATGTGCTAACTAATACATTTTGAAATTTCTTTAGTAGTGAGACATGGTTAGTAACACTATTAGTGATAGATATTCTGAGAGTAGATATGCCTATAGAAGCTCACGATAGTATTTGAATATTTGCTGTGAAAAAGTGTTATTTCTGCACTGTATGTGCTAAATAATACATTTTGAAATTTCTTTAGTAGTGAGACATGGTTAGTAACACTATTAGTGATAGATATTCTGAGAGTAAATATCCCTATACAGGCTCACGATACTATTTGCTGTGGGAAAGTTTTATGTATGTATAGTATGTGCCAGATAACACATTTTGAAAGTTCTTTAATTATGGTTAGTAACACTATTAGTGATACGTGTATTAGGTTATCCAAAAAGCTTCTTTCGTTTTATGAAGAAATAATAGACCCACAACGTTTTTTGTTTTATATTGTTTTCTCGAATTACGTACGATCCATTTTCTTCTGTTGAGATAAACACCGCGACATTTCACAGACCTGGTTTCACGTTTATACAAAAGTGCAGTGTTGTAAAAAGCACGTTTACGAAAGAAAGACACTTTTCGGATAACCTAATATATTTTTTTAATTATTGCGCGAGTTCTATGTATTTTTGCACATTTAAATCTCCCACTAAACCTAGCCATAAATTCTCCATTCATTACGTTTAATGCTATTCACCAGATACTTGTTTCCATATTGTTAAACTATACACAGATGTATGTTTGCTACGAATCGCTATGGAATATTGTTAGACAATTTCATGTGTTTTGTTTCGTGTCCTATATTCGTGTCAATGTCATAAACAATATCACTTACGATCAAGTCGATCAAAATCATCACTCATTACATTGCTATACTCGACAGTGACCATTCTTTTTCCATTAAATATTTTACCTGCTCAAAATTAGAATAAAATAAAAAACAAGAGAAAAATATCGTCTCTCATAAACTTGAAACTGAGAAAATACGTAAAGATATCGTCGTAGACTAAATCGAAAAATAATAGAAAGGCAAAAAAAAAAAAAAAAGAATAAGAGCACGAGTCTTGTATCTCGTGCTCGAAAGCGAACATGAAACGCGATGAATAGACTTTGGACGGCCTCCAAAAAATATAGCGAGACAAGAACGAGGGCGATAGAGAGCGCGCTAGAAAGAAATGGAATAAGAAAGAAAGAAGAGAGAGGAAGCTTGGCTCTCGTAACGAGAGAAACGAGTCAGCCTGGAACACTCGAACGGTAAAGCGAAACGAGGCCGGACCAGGACGCCTCGGAGGAGTGAGAGCGCGATAGCGAGCAAATAATAGGGAAATGATTTGCTCCTTGTTAGATAAAGGACACTGTGAGGGGACTCGCGAAAAGAAATATTGCCCCGAATGAAAGGAAGTAGGCGAACGAAGAGGATCGAGCGACGCTCGGCCCCCGGGGGAGGAAGCGAATTCTTTTTCCTCGTAACCGCTCTTCTTCTTCGACTAAATCGCGCCAGGTCATCCGTGTACGCATTCTGCTCGATTAGCAGCTAAATAGTGTTATTAAATAGGTTTCGAAGTTCGATATTTATAATTGATCCACACAGATTCAATTTTGTATATTCTGTATTTCACCACTATGCACAGCCACTAGAACGCACTGGATACGCTCAGATAATTAACACGTGGCAGACGCCAAAAACAAAAGAGCATCGTTAGAAGTGGTACCAACTTTGCATGTAGGAACTAGTGATCATACCAACCTAATATTTTCCTCAACAAATAGCGCCCTGTGTTTCTCTTTCCGATGGAACTTGTACCTTTCATCTGGGTTCATCATATGCTGCGTCTTATGCGTCCAGCCTTTCTGAATTTCTTAAATCTTTTTTCAGTGAAAAATTCATTCCTCGGAACGAGGGATTTTTACATCTGGCACGTGAATTTGGTAGTTTGTTGGAATAAGAAAATATTTTTAATAAATCGATGATTATGAAAGCAGAAATTGTGGAGTTTACAGTTTTCTTAAGCGGATTTATTGGGTTAGCAACTAACTGATTGCGGATTTTGTCAGTTGGTGGTACTGACAAAAGCCACAATCACTTAGTTGCCAACCTAATTTACAATACCGAATTAGTGTCAAGCTAATGTATTCTCTACATCTGCATCACGTTTGTCAATCTGTTAATCGAGTTAACTCAACTAGAAAATCGGTTCTGTAACAAGTACATAATTATAATATTACACTTAAGAGATTGGTATGCCAGTTAACGAGTTGACTAATTTTCTTCCAGTCGACGAATGAAAATCTTGACTTCTTTACAACTACGACCAAGACACCTATTTTTGTAGTGTAATTTGCCAATTAAAATACCAATAATACGATTACCTTGTTCAAATATTTATTGGGTTGGCAACTAAGCGATTACGGATTTTGTCGTTAGATGGTAATGTCAAAATCCGCAATCACATAGTGCCAACCCAACAGATTGAACGTAATACGTAGAAACGGACGTGAAACACAATACCACTAAATATAACATGAAATTCCAAGGAATATTTCTGCAATTCAAAAACAAAATGCCATTCATCATCCTCGTTACAGCTTGACATTTATTCATCATTTTCCAATGCCAAATAATAAATATAATACCAAACGAGGATTATTCGTGTGAACGATATTTTAGGTTAGCAACTAAGTAGTTGCGGATTTTGTCATTAGGTGGCATTGCTAATCCAATAGATTTGCTAAATAACAAACTACTGAATTTGGTAATTTATTCCAATCGTTTTTGAGAAATTCGATATAAAAATGATAAAATATGTATAAAAGAGTAATGGTTAGAAATATAAATAGATTTCTTCAGTAGCTTTTCGTTCAACTGATTTGAAATGACGGAATTTGAATTTGATAGATGATAAATCGACATGCTTGGATACAGTTTTTTTCAAAACGTGTTTTTAAGTGGTTCAACGTGTAGTATTGTTAAAGAATCGATGGTTACAGTAGAAGTACAGGAGTGGAAATTGTTATATCATGACGTACAGGGCTGTTAGCTAGGAAAACAGGATGGAAGTTCGATTTTCGTCCAGTCACGTTTCATCACTTCGATATCGTGTCCCATCTTTCGTTGCTTATTCCAATTCATTATTTTAACATCGATCCGATGATATCACAGCATTGCCAACAATAATCAATAATGAACTGTTCACGTAATTATACGAACGTTTAACATTCGTTGATTCCACAACATTTTTAGAAAGTTTCTTCAGTTAAAGTTTCCAATTATTCATTGCGGAAAGAGATTCCAAAGGATTCTAATTTCTTCACGACAGTGGAGTCTTCGAATCGATTCAACTTTTAATTCATTTTCACGCAGAATCTTCTGGAATTTTTTTTTAACGATAACATTCCATGGAATATCGAATTGCTTTCAAACTTTCAATTCTTTTATTATTATTTCTATTTTATCTCTTCTGGAATAACAAGATGTCAACAAATTTGTTTAAAAACCTTGAAACTCTACTACTTGGACAATTTTATTTTATAAAATATATTCTTCTAACACTTTCAATTATTTGACATATTTTATCATAGTATACCCATCCTGGAAAAATTGTCCCAATTTCGTTTCTTATGGACTAATTACAAATTAACGAGTAGAGTAAACATTCCCTTGAAAACCCAAGAATCTCGACATTTTCCAATGATTTTTAATGATCCATTTTATACTCTAGAAATATCATTTCCATACCAATTCCTATGGACAAACAAGAAAACTAAGAAACTAGCTGGAAAATGAGAAAGTTTCAAGGATTTGCATGAATTATCTCATCGATAAAAATCTCAGTAAACGATTTCCTTCAGATATTTCCTATTTCAAATTATTCTCAGACTCCCAGTATTTTCTACAATCTCACTATATACAGGGTGGTTGGTAACTGGTGGTACAAGCAGAAAGGGTGTGATTCTACGCGAAAAAAGAAATCGAAAATATAATAAATAAAAATTTTTCGTTTTTTTTTTCGGCAATTTTTGTAAAATAAACTTTATGATTACTTCATGTTATTTCATTAATGATAATATCGATATATCGATAATAACGATAATATCCACTTTATAACGAGACGTGACAAAGTGGACGCGTACCGAGCCAAAATTCAAAGTCGATTATCTCGAAAACGAAGCCTCGAACGAAAAATTTTTGTTCTATATTTCCGACTTCTTTTTTCGCGTAGAGTCACCCCCTTTCCGCTTGTACCACCAGTTGCCAACCACCCTGTATATATTGGTATTTTAATTTAATTACGTTTAAAAACTTAAATCATTGAATTTGAATTAATTTAATAGCTAATTTTAAAAGTTATAGCAAAATTATATTATTAGTAGTTATAGTAATAGTATNTTTATAAATATTAAAAATGAATATTTATATTAATATAAATTTTGTGTATACAGGGTGGTTGATAACTGGTGGTACAAGCGGGAAGGGGGTGATTCTAGGCGAAAAAAGAAGTCGAAAATATAGAATAATCTACAGTGAGGTCCGTTATAACGAGACGTGATAAAGTGGACGCGTACCGAGCCAAAATTCAAAGTCGATTATCTCGAAAACGAAGCCTCGAACGAAAAATTTTTGTTCTATATTTCCGACTTCTTTTTTCGCGTAGAGTCACCCCCTTTCCGCTTGTACTACCAGTTACCAAGCACCCTGTATATTGGGGATTGCGGATTTTGTCGTTAGGTGGAAATGAAAGAACCCGCAATCACTTAGTTGCCAACACAACACTATACAGAAATACCTTCTACACTTTTCGCGAGCAACGAAAGCGTCGGCAATCTGCCGCAAAGATTTTCTCCCTTTTCCAGCAATTTCACGAAGCTCTCACGAACTGCGATCGTTTGCCGGTAAACTCATGACAGGTGCTTAGCGACGCGTTTCCCAGAACCGGAAAATCCTCGATTAGATTCACGAAACGGCGCGTTTAGTCGGGTTGGAAAACAAGCCTCGAATTCGTGTAACGACGAAAACAACGAAAAACAGAAGAGCGGCGGCAGGGGGTGGAGGTGCGAGATTCTGCGAACGAATCGGCCGGCATTTCTCCGCTTGGCCGAGCGAAGGGTTGACTCGTGGGATGGTGAGCAACGTAGGTGGAGGTCGAGGATAGGGTATGCATGGCGGCGGAGAGTCCGGTAGCGATCATCAATCAGAAAGGCAGTCAGCCGTCCGTCGGTTGGTCGGCTGGTCAGCCACGTCCAACGCGTACGGAGTTTCGCGCGAGGAACGCATCTACCTACGAATCCGCGAGTCATGCTTCGACTACCGGGGCCCCTGACAATCGATCCGTGCCGCTAACCTACGCTCCTCCGCTTCTTCTTTTCCTATGTGTCGGTGAACAAAGAGGGAGACGGAGATGGGTTAGGGGAAGTTCGAGTTGCGAAGGTTTTACGCTGTTTCAGAGTTGGATTTGTATATTGCTTTGGGTGCAATCGTGTGTTTCATTCTATCGTGTCGTTCAGCTATTCAAATTTCAAGTTTGTGTAGAGGATTGCGGTTTCGTGAAGTTCTATCCGCTTCGTGTGTGTTTCACACTTGTAAAAGTTGATTAAGATTACGTTGATCTTTGAATGGTACTTTGTAAATAGTTTATCTTGGTGTTTAGTTGTTTCTAATTTGTGATAGGTATTGGTAGTAATACGTGGATCTACAGATTATGCTTTTGAAAGTATTAGATTTGTTCGAGCTTTTACGTGGTTGTACTACCAATCAAAACGAATTATAATTTTCTCAGTCCTGGGATATTTCAAACAATAAAAACCTTTATCAATATCCTGTTCTGTATATAATACAACTTTGATTTACATAAATTAATTTATAATTACAAGTCAGAGCTTTTACGTGGTTGCAGTACCAATCAAAACGAGTTATAATTTTCTCAGTCCTCAGATATTCCAAACAACATAAACAATATCCTTTATCAATACCCTGATCTGTATATAATACAACTTTGAGTTACCTAAATTAATTTATAATTACAAACCCGAGCTTTTACGTGGTTGCAGTACCAATCAAAACGAGTTATAATTTTCTCAGTCCTGGGATATTTCAAAGAACATAAACCTTTATCAGTATCTTGATTTGTATATAATACAACTTTACTTTACATAAATTAATTTACAATTACAAGTCAGAGCTTTTACGTGGTTGCACTACCAATCAAAACGAGTTATAATTTTCTCAGTCCTGGGATATTTCAAAGAACAT
>CM026196.1:1713088-1724344 GCA_014825925.1 Bombus breviceps | reverse complement strand
CAATATCTTAATCTGTATATAATAGGACTCTACTTTACATAAATTAATTTATAATTACAAACCCGAGCTTTTACATGGTTGCACTATCAATCAAAACGAGTTATAATTTTCTCAGTCCTGGGATATTTCAAAGAACATAAACCTTTATCAGTATCTTGATTTGTATATAATACAACTTTACTTTACATAAATTAATTTATAATTACAAATCGAACGTTTCGTCGACGTTAACAGTTTTCCATCACATTTTCTATTAAAAAGAAGAAAAAACACACAATATCGAATGACACATCTTCCAAGGAAAAAGTAACCTTCCTCTACATTTTATATCATCGGCTCTCATCCTACTCTCAAGCAACTTTACCCTTCGAGAATCCTCTTTCAAAACGCCATCATATCAAACGCAGGGACCTTCGAGGTGATCACGCTTCGATAATTAAATTACGAAACTCCCTCGCTCCCCTTTTTTATACTCTCGTTGGATGGTTCATGTTGCATGACTTTTTATCGGCGGCCTGACATTTTCTAAACAGAATGGCTCGGTATTCTGGACATGACCCGTCACGACAAGCCGAGCCAGCCACTGGGAGATCTTTCAACGCAACCATCGGCTAATTACCCCGGACAATCCCCTCTCCTGACACTGTCACCCACCCCCATGGCCATGGTGCGCGTCTCCGTTTCTCCCTGGAGGCGGCGGCGTTCGCAGCGTGGCGCAGTTTCCGCGAAAGAAAAGACGCGTAAGAAGGGAGCGCGGCTAATGTTCCTTAAAAGTAAAGTGCTTATAATAGTAGCCGCTTGTAACGTTGCCGACGATCGCTGCTAAGTTGATTTTAAAGCCACCTATTCCATGCCACGCTCGATTCTTCCTATTGTTCGCTTGCTTTCAGAGGAATCACAAATTGTCTCGGGCTTTTATCAGCCTCTTGTCATTTGTATTTATCTTGAACTGCCTGAAGAAGTCCGAAATAGTTATACATACGGTACTTTCTCATTTAATGATTCCCCTTTATACTGATCTTTGTATTTTGTAATTTTTTGCTAGTTTCTTTTCTCTGGTATTCTTTAGAAAACTTCGCCGTTTTTAGATAAAAAAAAAAAAAAAAAAAGTTACAGATGTTACGTGGTCACGTACTTACATAGATGGCGAATATTCACGCAATTTCTATATTTTTATAAATGTAATTAAAAAATGGGATTTAGAGAGAAATTTTTGCCTTACAAATTTCACAACGAGCACTTCGTTTCGGATATTTTGTATATTAAATAATAAACAAGCGAGGCAGATGCAATTACTATTTTCTTAAATGCAACTATACAGAAATAGGACTTGAACAGACATTTGTCTGATTGCCGAAATGTTCGATAAATACTTCGTATAATACGTAAATTCTGTTATATCGGCTTGGCAACTAAGTGATTGCGGATTTCGGCATTACCATCTAACGTCAAAATCCGCAATCACTTAGTTACTAACCTAACAAATGCCGCGAACAACCTCAATCTAGCGATCACTGGTACTCGCCCAAAATATCAGTTTATTTTTCGAAACATCAATCTATGATTTTCAGTATCAGACAGAAGCACAGTTTGAGTCACAATTTGAATATATCGTGCGAACTTTAAATAAAAAACTAAACTGGACTAAGCTACCTGAGAAACGATCTTGCACGCCAGCTTTCTACATCCACAAAAACTGTCTTCTAGTCTCTTTTGGCTCGACTTCCTGCATCCCCATTCAGATTTGACAAAAGGAATAGCCGCTATCGCTCGCGGACCTTCGTCCTCTTTCGCTCGTTGTTTCCTCGTGTCAACGTCCTGCGCGCAGAACCAACGACGAATCAAACGGCCATCAGAGCAGGCAGGGCCTTTGAAAGCGGCGCTGTCGAGCGAAGGCGGTCAGAGGAAGGGGCTTAACACTTTGATCGGTGAATGACTGGCGACTTTGCATTATGAAGCTAAACTGTTCGCGTCGAAGAAGCGCGCGGACTAAGCTCCCGCGAAGTCAACTTTTTATCGCGTTGTGAGGCCCGTCGCGGGCAACAGGTTTTGCACGATCCTCGGGGACACGCTAGTTTCTCGATTATCCTGCTTTAAGCGCGCCTCTAACCAACCTATCGCACTAAAGATTGTTATAGCTTTGAATATAACAGGAACACCGTCTTTATAAACAATCACGCTTAACGGTTACTTCTTAGTGTGTTTTCAGATGTGCTGCACTTTTGGAAACAAACTTTGGTTGACGTGTATCCCACCGGAACTTCTACGTTTGCTGCTCTCTCGTTGAGATTCACGCTTGAATAACTGGCAGAGTTCCAATCATATGCGAACGATGCTATTTGGCCGTTTGGGTTTCAGCTAGTTTTGTATTTTGGAGGAAAATGATTTGTTGATTTTCGAAAGTGTACTTTGTACGTCGTCAAGTAATAACGTTTCACCTTGTATAAGGAATACTAGGTGTGTTACATTTTAATATACCGCTGGATACAATTAGAGAATTGCGATTACCAACGGTTCTGTTCTATCAATTAAACGAATGAAAGACAGCATGTGCTATAAGCTTGTTAGATTGATATGATTTTGGTTTAAAGACACACATTAAAAGTGAAATTAAATTAACATAAGGAACGAGTATAAAAGTGCAGGTTACATGGAAAACGATCCTCTAATTATTTTGAGTATTAAATATCATGTAGACATATATTCTCAGTATATTTCAAACATAATAGTGGAGCTTCGTTGCAGCGCCAATTTTTAACGTTTCCTATAAGACACGCAATGCTATAACCAAAAAGAATATTTACAAATATTCGAATAGTTTTATGAGCAGCTGCAAACGTTAGCTGGTAAAAAAACTGTTTCTTCCATTGCTGCGCGATTAGCGAAGAAACATCAGAGCCTTGCCACCATGAGACCACCAAAAGTGCAGAGGACATCTTCCATAATCGTCGTTAAAGAAAAACAATACCGTTCATGGTCCAGTATCGACCAAACGAGCCGCGAGCTCGAGAAATCGTCGGGAGTCGTAATCTCCGCTGAGAATCACGGTTTTTTCCTTGAGAAAGTCGCCTGGCGAACATCGGCAACGATATCAGCCCCGGCCTTTTTGCCGTCGCGCCGAGGAATCTTCTTTTCTATTCCCGTTCGTTCGCGCGAGTCTCGTTTTATATTAAAAATGAACTGTCGCTTCCAACGACCAACGCAGACGGGCATTCGACTGTAGCGGCACTTTTATTTGATAAATCGCGCTACGATCTTCTCCGTCGGTCATCTGAATTTCTGATGCATTATTTTCCCCCGGTAGCACCGGCTACGTCGAATCGCGCTCGGGGAGGTCGACCAGAGGGTGAAACACCACGATCCACGCGCGCTGCTCTCTCCGATCTCCCTCGTAGAATCGACGGGGGACGATTTGGAAATCGATAGCTGCTAGTTTAATCGTCGTTATTCCACTGTTTACTGTAGGAAGTTTGCGTGTGTTTTTGTAGGAACGAAGAAAGTGGACGTTAGAAAATTAGAACTTTAGCACGATGATTTGGAAGATTTATTTTCATTTAACAGCAAAGTCGTTACGCCACGAGGCTTACCATAGGCCGTGTCCCTAACCGTCGCTCGTGCTACTACACTGTCGTAGACGGATCGTCTTACATGATCGGCGAAATATATACAATGCAGCGATAAGCGCATAGTTGTCGTCAAGCAGCGAGTTCTAGAAACGTCGATTCGCCTTCGGTCCGTTATTTCATCTACGCAAAAAAGGTGGCATACGTGATCATAGGCGCGAACGGTGGCGTGACCCGAGCGTAGTGGGGGTCGTCTCCGAGAGAAGACAAAGAAAAGATCGAAGGGCAATCAGTATGATTTGAGGATTCAAACGTTATGCATCGTGAGGTCCAGACGAATAAAATTAAAGTTGACTAGTCTAACGAATATATCGAGAAATATTATAAAGTCGGGCCGAATTCCTGTATCAAACTAATTGCATTTATCATCAAATAATTTGTGACGTGCTCATTATAATAATAAATATTGTTAAATATACAAGTTTATATTAACCCTGTTAATTCAGTGTTAAACTCATTTGAACCACCTCTGTTATCTTAATCGAAACAGGGGAGCGACTAATTCGCGGCGTCGATTATCAGAATCGTAGCGAGAATTTACGTCCCTCGCTAACGCGTTTTCCTCGCGACCGCGTCTCTCCGCGAACGGTCGTAACAAAATGGAAAAAGCCAAGCAGTGATAAGTTAAAAAAATTATGAGTAAAAAGATACCAAGGTTCAATTGTACTTTTTGTGAGCTGTGTTTTTGTTGTCACTAAGTGGTGAAAGTTGAAAATTAGAGGACAATGTTTATAGCTTGGAATCTCGGTTTTTACTTAAAAAATTAAAAAATAATGAATTCAAGAGTTGTATAAAAATACCTATGTTAAAAAATACACTAAGATGGGGGAAAAAGTGGAAGAACGGTACACGAAGAGGGTCCGTGTATATTTGAAAAAGAACAGAGTAATCTGAACATAGTGGAAACACAAGAACAATAGGAACGATATGAACAAAGTGTAGTGACAAGAGTATAATTTAAAAGAAAGATATACAAGCGAGATCATAAAACGAAGTTATAATTAGAAACGTCTAATTGTAAACGTATATAATGTATATAGTGTAATAAATGTAATGACAAGGGGAAATTATTACATCAACGATCATTTTCTCGTCGACATGTAACGACGCAACTCTGTCAACACTCTGATGCAGACACCATCGAAGCAGAAGGTATTAGATTGCCCGAAAAGTTTCTTTTGTTTTATAAGGAAACAATAGACGCACAGTGTTTTTTATTTTATATTAATTTATTGAATTATGCACGAATATAACACTATAAAATATATAAATATGTAATAACAATAAAATAAATAATGTAGTATCGTGAACGAGGGGCCGGCCATGTCGTGCGGATTGTAAACAAGCGGTTGGTGAAGTGTGAATTATAAACAAACGGTTTCTGAAGTGCGAATTATAAACAAGCGGTTGCTAAGGGACAATAAACGAATTAACAGCAGTGTAAGTTGAGAAGTCAGAGAGTGCGGATTGTGTTGTCGAGTTGTAGTGTTGTTAGCGTTGTTAAGAGATAGTTGAATTTGACGAGAATTGTTAATTAATTATCTAGTTGTTTTAATTATTATACGTTCGTTGCAATTAGTTCACGGTGAATAACCTTTCTGTTTAATTAACATCTGTTTAATTATTAATAAACTAATTATAATAGTTTACGATACTACAATAATATAAAACAGAAATTGTTGTTCATCTATTATCACTTTATGAAACGAAAGAAACTTTTCGGACAACCTAATATTATAGAAGCCATCTTGGACACTAAGATCGAAATGCTAAATCGAAAAATTATCAGATTCGCGGTAATTAACATTGAACCGAAAGTGCAGCTAAGTAAACAATTAATAATTTGTTTCCATTGTCGCACGAGACCGAGACGAGTTTTGGACTCGTCGTCCACTCTCATCCATCATAGTTCTCGTTCCCTTTGCTTCGCTGACTTTCCACGCGTTTCTCCCACTTTTTCGCCGCAGCTTTTCCGTGCTACTTCGCGAAACCTGCCAACGGTTAAACGGTTTATAAACAGTAGCGGTCCGGCGATTTATTAGCCGGAGGTTGCTCAAAATCAACACGAAAAATTCGCTCGCGTGCCTTATACTCACCCCCCTCCCCTCTTCATCTACTTTTATGTAATTCAGATGAAATAAATGAAATACTCTTCTTATAGTTATCATATACTTGCATTAGAGTGTCCGAAAAGTTTCTTTCGTTTTATAAGAAAATAATAGACGCACAATGTTTTTTTGTTTTATATTAGTTTATTGAATTATGCACGAAATACTATAAAACAGAAATTATTGTTGATTTATTACCACCTTATGAAACGAAAGAAACTTTTCGGACAACTTTATGATATGTGATTTGTGTACATAATTGTGTTATCTATATAAATAGTATAATTTGTGTATATATTGCATTGGCAACTGATCGCGGATTTTGTCATTAGACGATGACAATATTAAATATTAGGTGATTAAAATATTAAAGATTTCATTTTTATTTACATTATTAATGAATTTATATGTATAGGGTGGTTGGTAACTGGTGGTACAAACGGAAAGGGGGTGATTCTACGCGATAAAAGAAGTCGAAAATATAGAATAATCTACAGTGAGGTCCGTTATAACGAGACGTGATAAAGTGGACGCGTACCGAGCCAAAATTCAAAGTCGATTTTCTCGAAAACGAAGCCTCGAACGAAAAATTTTTATTCTATATTTTCCACTTCTTTTTTCGCGTAGAATCCCCCCTTTTCGCTTGTACCACCAGTTACCAACCACCCTGTATATTTATTTATTAAAAAAAATAATTTGCTATTTATTTCAATTAAATATAATGATTAGGTTAGTAATATTTTTTGTTAAATAAATAAGTTTTAACTTATATAAGGAATTAGACAGGTTAAGTATGTTCACCTGTTTAACTAGAACATGGCTTAATGATTTTAATTTTAGGTTCATCTGTTCAATGATGAAAATTAACTGTACAGAGGTAGCATAATCAATTGCTTTTTAATTAACGACATTTTAATCACATCTTCTCTACCTGCTTTACAACAAACAGTAAAACAATACCAAGCAATGAGTGACTACATCAAACCTGTCCTTCATCTTTTTACACTTCTGAAACTTGTCTCACTCAAATGCAACACTTTGATTTCCTCCTAAAAAAATATTTTCAAAATGGGCTACCAAGAGGTACCTTTAGATTACCTCATTTAGGTATTTATTGGCATGGCAACTAATTGGCAACTACATGGCGGATTTTTCAATATCATCCAATGACAAAATCCGCAATCACTTATCCTTAACCTAACCTCAATCACCGCAACTAGTTATTAAGCCAATAAATAGAAGAAATTAATAGAAGAGATGGATTTGATTGCTATCGATTCATCCTCTATATATTTTAGCAAATTCTATGCAGTCTTTACAACTTTAAATATCCCATAAGTGCATAAACATCCGCAGTCTAATAATTGCATGCAGATTTCTATTAAATTCCCTTCCGTGTATGACAAAATTCTGCCATTGTATATTCCATTACAATCCAACGATTTCGAATAGATAAATGAAAATTGTATGCAAGTTGCCATCGCGAAAGCATAATTCACACCACTCGTGGAACCCGATCTAATCGGTGAAATTCAGCGAAAGTGTGAATAGCAGCGTGTAATTAAGAGAGAAGCATAGAAAATCAAGCACCGTTTAATATGTCCTTGAATCTGTCGTATTGCAACGTTTCGAGATTCTGTTTCTTTGAAAAATGTACAAAACAAACACAAATTTCTTTTTCAAGACAAGTTTCCCTCGTTGTGATAATTTTTCTTTAAGGAACATCCTATCCTCGATTTACGAATCACTAGAGAAAAGTCAGAGGAAAAACTTGATGAGTTACTCACCGGGTGGCCGTTTTCTGCGAACGAAAATATGGCTGTGATGTCCCCGTTGCCTTAGAATATTTCCATCAACTTGTTACTGAAGCTAGCGACCGTGGTTTGTCTCAATTTGCAAACAATTTGCATCGTCAAGAAAAATACAGTACCACGGTATAATTCTTCAATTCTTATTTGACATTAAGATGAAAAATCGAAGAACAACCCTTCTAAAATAAAATGTTGTTGCACGATTCATTGGAAGCAAAATCTTGTCGATAGAAAAGTATTTCTGACGTCCAGAGGCTTAGAAATTTGTAATAAAATCCTGCAAACACTGATATTATTTCCCGTATTTATCAAATTCTTGGAAAAAATTGGAAAAATTTTTCCTCTTTTCCATCGAACGCCTAAAATTGCCATCGTTTCACAAATATTGTCACATCGCCTTAACAGGTTCTCGGTTAAGCCGGAGATTCTACAAAATTCTGTTCCACTTTATCAAACAATTACAAATATTACAAAATCTGCAATAAACGAGCGATTTACACATCCAACGATCGAATACTCTTTTCGAAAAACCATTCGCGCGCCATACAGTGTATCCACGCTGCTATTATTTACATCTCACTAGCGGCCATCCCTTCTGATCAGATTTCCGCCACTTTTCCGCCATTCATCAATCTTCGACAGGGGTTGTCGAAACATTTTTATCGAACAACGTTCATTCGAAAGATCGGAACCAAGCGACGGACAATAAAATGAACAAACTGAGGACGAAAAGGCGAGAATCGTATGCCGGACACTTTGATCCACGCGACGCTAGCAGAAAGCGGCACGAGACGAGGCGGAAACGGAGACGACGAGGGTGAAACGGAATCGGGAAGGAAGAGGGCTGCCATGAGCGCCCCCACGCTTTTATAGCGGCCCATTTGGCGCAACAACGAGCGTGGAAAGTTCTTTTAGTGTCGGTCCACAGATTCCCCGAGCCGAAATATGCGCACGATTATGGGGTTCCGGATTATCAATTTGTTATACCGTGTTTATTATTCAAGCACCGGTTCCACGCAGATGTGCAGTTCCTCGTTGTAACGTGATATCTATACGTTGCCGATTCTCGTTTTTACGGACGTTTGCCAAGTGTTAGAACTGCGGTAACTGTTATCGTAAATTCGTTAGGGTGTTCCTTCTTCTTATAGCGCGTCTGCTGTAATTTTATTTGTTGCGGATTCATGGCACTGCCTGTTATTTTATCGAGTGGTTTTGTTATTCGATAAAGTTCAGTGTTGCTTTTCCACTTTTCTAAGATTTTCTTCAATTAGATCAGAACGTCAGGATGCAAAATTCCATTGAATTTTATAGAAATTATTTTAATATACAATTTTATACAATTTGACAAAACTACGTGCATTTGAAGTTGCATATTTGAAGAAACACTTTACTGAATTTTGAATTAATTTAGTTTTGTTATTCGATAAAGTTGAGTGTTGCTTTTCTACTTTTCTAGTTATCTTCGGCAATAATATTTTCTTCAATTAGATCAGAATGTCAGGATGCAAAATTCCATTGAATTCTATAGAAATTATTTTAATATACAATTTTATACAATTTGACAAACTACGTGTATTTGAAGTTGCATATTTGAAGAAACACTTCACTGAATTCTGAATTCTGAATTAATTTAGTTGTGTTATTCAATAAAGTTGAGTGTGTTGCCTTCTTACTTTTCTAGTTATCTTCGGCAATAAGATTTTCTTCAATTAGATCAGAATGTCAGGATGCAAAATTCCATTGAATTTTATAAAAATTATTTTAATATACAATTGTGTACAATTTGAATATGTAATAAATTTTGACAAAACTACGTGCATTTGAAGTTGCATATTTGAAGAAACACTTTACTGAATTTTGAATTAATTTAGTTTTGTTATTCGATAAAGTTGAGTGTNTGCTTTTCTACTTTTTTAGTTATCTTCGGCAATAAGATTTTCTTCAATTAGATCAGAATGTCAGGATGCAAAATTCCATTGAATTCTATAGAAATTATTTTAATATACAATTTTATACAATTTGACAAACTACGTGTATTTGAAGTTGCATATTTGAAGAAACACTTCACTGAATTCTGAATTCTGAATTAATTTAGTTTTGTTACCCGATAAAGTTGAGTGTTGCTTTTCTACTTTTCTAGTTATCTTCGGCAATAATATTTTCTTCAATTAGATCAGAATGTCAGGATGCAAAATTCCATTGAATTTTATAGAAATTATTTTAATATACAATTTTATACAATTGTGTACAATTTGAATATGCAATAAATTTTGACAAAACTACGTGCATTTGAAGTTGCATATTTGAAGAAACACTTTACTGAATTTTGAATTAATTTAGTTTTGTTACCCGATAAAATTGAGTGTGTTGCTTTTCTACTTTTCTAGTTATCTTCGGCAATAATATTTTCTTCAATTAGATCAGAATGTCAGGATGCAAAATTCCATTGAATTCTATAGAAATTATTTTAATATACAATTTTATACAATTTGACAAAACTACGTGTGCTTGAAGTTGTATATTTGAAGAAACACTTCACACGCATTAAACTAATATTCTGACAAGATCGAATGACTTTTTTTACTGAATTAATTTAGAACAGCAGAAATTTAAATCGACGTGTTTGGCAACAAGAACGCGGAAGAAATCTCCCCTCTGATACGAGTCGCTGAAACTTTTCCATTCTACTTTGTACAGCATTGTAGAGCAGCTGATAAGAAGAGCTCACGAGGATTTACGTCGAAGGATTGAACTATCGTTCGATTTTATGACCGAACCAACTACCCTGGCCTTCTGTTTTCGACGATTCAGCCACCCAAGATCTTTCCAAATTTAGAAAAATCGAATTTCACAGCAACCATAGTCTTCCTTTCTTTGGTATAAGAAAACAAAGAGTATTATCATTTTGAGTTAAATCAAATTACTATATTTTTTAATTTGTTTCTTTAATTACATGTTCAACAACTATTGAAGAAATTCTGAAGAATGTTCTTTTTCAAACGCGTGCTTTATCCCTCGGTTAAATACGTTCTACGTGATATCATAGTCTTAAGACCATCCCTCTGCTTCCCTTTCATCTTTCTTCTTTTTCTCTTCCGTCGAGCAAACGCAGTGGCTTCTAAGGAGCTTGCTGGCTGGGATTTCCTAGGAGAGTTATCTTTAATTCGCCGCGGATTTACTTGCCAATGAATCTTTAAATTAGATGCTCCTCTCTCTTTCACCAGTGCTTTCCTCTTTCAGAGACTCCTAATCGTTCAATCACCTTTATCACCGAATCGACTGGAACCTCGGCTACCTTCTTTTGCCAATATCTCTTCCTTTCGACTTCACGTGCTTCTTATTTCGATGCTGATTTCCCTGTAAGTCTACCGGTTACGTAGAATGCACTGTCAGTCTCTTAACATATTTATTTTGCATGTGACTTTCAATAAAATTTTGTTGATAAACATTTTTATCTTCATCGATCCAAAAAGAAGAAAAGAATTTCTACTGATTTCTATGCTGATCTCCCTGTAAATCTACTGGTTACGTACAGTGTACTGTCAATCTCTTAACATATTTATTTTGCATGTAACTTTCAACAAAACTTCGTTGATAAACATTTTTATCTTCATCATTTCAAAAAAGAAGAAAATAGTTTCTATTTATTTAGATACTTATTCCTATGCAAGTCTACTAATTACATACAGTGCACTGTCAATCTCTTAACATATT